>MU718045.1:54045-78308 GCA_026770625.1 Nicotiana glauca
CTGGGGTGACCCCTAGCTGCCTGACCCTCACCCCTAGCTGGTGGGGCGGGTGCTAAAGATACTGGTGTAGAAAACGAGGGTTGACCCCTCTGCTGTGATGAACTGGCAGCACGATGAGGACATTACTTCCATATATGTCCTAACTCTCTACACTCATAATAGCCCCTAGGTGCTGGAGAATGGGACTGAAAAGAACCCCTCGCACCGGAGTGGCTAGCTGGTGCACTCGGCGCGGAAGAACCCTGAACAGACGGGACTCGCAAAGAACTCTGAGTTGGAAGTGCACTAAGAGATGGCTGACTCTGCTGAGAGCCCCGATAACCCTGAACAGAAGATGACCCACGATACTCTGAGCGAGCTGACAGATGAGGCCTGAAAGAACGACCTCTGCTCTGCTGAACCTAGACCCTAGACGGAGCACCACTGAAGCTACCTGATCCTCGAGGCCTCTTGGCCTTCCTCTCCTATCTATCCTGACGGCTAGCCATCTCAATATCACGAGCAATATCCACTGCATCCTTAAAGGTATGGCTCAGGATCCTATATCGAGTCATCAGAATACGGATGAGATAAACGAGTCCCTCCACAAACCGTCTAATCCGCTCCTGATCAGCCGGTACCATCCATGGAGCATAACGAGCTAACTCTGAGAATCTTACCTCATACTACGTCACAGTCATATCTCTCTGATGAAGCCACTCAAACTGCCTACGCAGCTCCTCTCTCTGCGACCGTGGTACCCACTTCTCCAGAAAGATAGTGGAGAAATCCTTCCATGACAATAGCGTTGCACCTGCCGGCCTACGCCGCTCATATTCCTCCCACCATGTAAAGGCTGCTCCTGAGAACTGAAAGGTGGTAAATGATACCCCGCTCGACTCTAAGATCCCTGCTGTCCGAAGAATATGTCGACACTTGTCGAGAAAACCCTGGGCATCCTCGCCCGGAATACCGCTAAAAGTAGGAGGTGAAAGCCTGCTGAACCTCTCAAGATGACGCTGCTCATCGTCTGGCATAACTGGAACCATAACATCCTGAACCGGTGCAACCGGCTGAACTGGTGCAACCTGTTGAGCTGGGGCAACCTGCTGAGCTGGTGGTGCCTCTAGTGTCTGCAAACCCTGCACTACCTGCTTAGGAGTGCGAGCTACGGGGGTCTGATGACCACCCCCGGTCTAAGATGTAGCTACGGCGGTAATGGCCGATACTGCCTGAGACAGGCCAGTGCAAACCGATAAAATCTGAGCTAGGGCCTCCTGAAGACCCGGAATCACAATAGGCACAGCTGGTGCCTGAGCAGGTGCTGCTGGAATCTCTACAGCTGGAGGCTGATCTTGAGTGGGGGCAACTGGTGGGTCAACTGGTGCTGCCCCTGCTGCTCTGCCTTGACCACGACCACGGCCGCGTCCACGGCCTCTAGTGGGTGGCAATGGTGGCCTTCCGGTAGTACGTGTTCTCGCCATCTGTGAGAGAATAGAATACAAAAGTTTAGTTCTCGGATCAACAATGTCGCACGACAAGAATTTCAAGAATATGAAGTCTTTCCTAAAGGTTCTGCAGCCACGCGAGGATAAGTACAGACGTCTTCGTACCGATCCGCGTGACTCTACTAAATCGGCTCATGACTCGCGAGACCTGGTAACCTAGGCTCTGATACCAACTTGCACGACCCCAAACCCCGGTCGTGATGGTGCCCAACACCTTGTTAGGCAAGCCCGACCTTTAGAACATTCTCATCCTAAGTTTACAAAGCTCCTTATCAGTTATTTAATTTAAAAACACCGAATAAGAAAAATATCAGTCTGATAGTAATAACAATTGTGCGGAAACCGCAATAATATCCAAAACAGCCCATATCAGATCTGGCGTCACGAGTCAGAGCCTCTAGATACAACAGAACAACATCCTATATATATGAAAGTCTAGATGCGGAAGGAAAGAAAGATAAGAGGAGAGACGCCAGGCAGCTACCTCGATGACTCCGACAGATGAACTGGGCAGCAGCAACAAACTCAGACATGCCTCCTGGATCCCTGTATCTGCACAGAAGGTGCAGGGAGTAAAGTGAGTACTCCAACTCAGTGAGTAATAAAAATAAATAACAACTGAAAGCATAAAATCCCATCAAGGCACAAATAACGCTATTTCAAGTTGTAAAATCAATTATACAATAAATCCGTGGAGTATCAGATAATTCTCTTTTAAAACAGTAAAGACAATTAATTTCAACAAGTAACGAATAATCAAAAACTCGCCCCTCGGGCTTAATATCAAATCCTCAGCACAGTATCAGCCCCACAGGCTCACTCCCAACTCACCAACATACAACATCAGCCTCTCGGACTCACTCCCAACTCACAAAAACACACATCAGCCTCTCGGGCCAACTCCTAACTCACAAAAACACAACATCGGCCTCTCGGGCCCACTCCCAACTCACCTGGGTACCCTGCGCTCACTGGGGGTGTGTACGGACTCCGGAGAGGCTCCTACAGCCCAAGCACAATATCATAAGGCCTTAAAGCCTTCACACATCACACTCGAGGCCTGAAAGCCTCCTCACATAACATTCGAGGCCTGGAAGCCTCCTCACATCACTCAACAAATCCTCACATATAGCCCTCGGCCTCAAGCAGTCCCGAAAATAATCATAAGCCCCTTGGGCATCAGTAAAACAATGGTGCTCAGCTCAAATGAGTTCATGAAATAGTATAATTCAATTGGACTGAGTTCAAATAATATTTCAATTAGTGAGGAAAATAGTGATGTAAATCCACAAAAGATTTCAAGTAATTGGCACGAAGCCCAAATATGGCAATAAGCCCAAATCATGGTGAAAAACAACAAGTCCTTACCAAATACGCGGTAAAATATCAACCGGGATGTACCAAGTCACAATCCCCAATAGTAAATGACCTCGCGCCCATCATACAATGCATGTCTCACCTCAACATAGCGCTACGTTGTGCAAATCCGGGGTTTCAAACCCTCGGGACATCATTTAAAATCATTACTCACCTCAAGGCGGTCAAAGTCTAGCTTGCTATGCCCTTGCCTCTCAAATTAGCCTCCTCGTGCGTAGAATCTGGCGAAAACCGCAAGGAATACGTTATGATAATCTAATGGAACATAACCCAATTGAAAGAACTCGAAAAACACCCAAAAACACGAAGTTGGCAAAACCCGAGCTCCGGGCCCACGTCTTGAAAAATTATGAAATTAGCATCACCGGCTTCCTTATCTCGCCGCGAGTCCATACATACCAAATTCATAAAAATCGGAGTCCATTTGACCCCTCAAATCACTAGTTTAAACTCTTTCAAATTTCAAGCCCAAACGTCCATTTTTAGCCTTAATTCCCTTGGATTTTCAGTGTTAATCCACGTTTTTACACCATAACAACATAATCTAGGACAAAGAATCCATACCTGATGAAAACTCTCGAAACCCTCTTCGAAATAGCCCAAAATCTCCTTAGTCCGAAATGTAAATGTTGAGTTGCTTCTAAAATTCGAGATGATGAAATTAATACCCGCTGAACAATTTCCGCTTCTGCAA
The DNA here is from genome assembly GCA_026770625.1 of Nicotiana glauca. Taxonomy (NCBI): domain Eukaryota; kingdom Viridiplantae; phylum Streptophyta; class Magnoliopsida; order Solanales; family Solanaceae; genus Nicotiana; species Nicotiana glauca. Next base: position 57,604 of record MU718045.1, read on the forward strand.
TGCTTTTGTCGCTTCTGTTTTTACGGTTCTTTATCCGCTTCTACGGTTCTTCAATTTTTACCCAGGACCGCTTCTGCGGTCAACCAATCGCAAATGCGAGACCGCTTCTGCGGTCCGCATGTCCGCTTTTGCGGAATCTCCCAAGCCTCCTCCTTTCGCTTCTGCGACTTCCCCTATCTCTTCTATGGAACTGCTTTTTGCAGCCCATTTCCGCAGAAGCGGGAATACCAGATATCAGATCCTTCAGCCAATCCTTAAACTCTAATTTCATCCCGTTAGCCACCCGAAATCACCCCGAGGCCCCCGAGACCTCAACCAAAAGTACCAACACAACTTAAAACATTATTCAAACTTTTTTGAACCATCAAAACACTATAGTTATCATCAAAATCATCAAATTTCCTCAAATCAAAGCCTAAGTTCAACCAAAACTTCCGAAACTCGCATTCGATTGAAAACCCGACCAAACGATATCCGAATGACCTGAAATTTTACACATATATCCAAAATGACCTAAAGAAGCTACAGCAACTCTAGTAATTCCCTTCTGACCTTCGGATCAAAATCTCACCTATCAACCGGAATCCGCCAAAATTCAAACTTTGTCAATTCATGCCTAATTCCACACTGGACCTCCAAATTCAATTTCGAGCGCACTCCTAAGTCACAAATAATCCTTTGAAGCTAACCGAACCACCAAAAACCACATCCGAGCCCTCTAACTATATAGTCAACTTCCGGTTGACTTTTCCAAAACAAGCTTCCTTCTAAGAGGCTAAGTGCCTCATTTCCAATTAAATCGATCCAACTCTATCCGATCAACTCAAATACTGATATTAAATCATAGAGAAACATAATATGGGGGAAACGGGGCAGTAACTCATGTGACGACGGGCCGGGTCATCATAATTGATAGCCTTACAGTTGATTCAGTCCCAGTAGTACGAGATTTCTCTGATGTGTTTCCAGCCGACTTTCCAGGCATGTCGCCCGATAGAGATATTGATTTTGGTATTGATCTGTTGCTCGGCACTCAGCCCATTTCTATTCCTCCGTACCGTATGGCTCCTCCTGAGTTGAAGGAGTTGTTGCGGGAATTACTTGATAAGGATTTCATTTGGCCCAGTATATCTCCTTGGGGTGCTCCTGTCTTATTTGCCTCATATTGATGACCTGTTTGATCAGTTACAGGGTGCTTGTGTGTTTTCTAAGATTGACTCGTGTTCAGGCTATCATCAGTTGAATATTCGGTAGCCAGATATCCCGTAGACTACCTTCAGGACTCAGTATGGTCATTATGAGTTCCTTGTTATGTCATTTGGGCTGAACAATGCGCCAGCAACCTTCATGCATTCGTTGCACAGTGTATTCCGGCCATATCTTGATTCATTCGTCATTGTCTTTATTGATGACATTCTGGTATATTCCCGAAGTCGGAAAATCGTGAACAGCACCTAAGGACAGTGCTTCAGATTTTCAGGGAGAAGAAATTATATGCTAAGTTCTAGAAATGTGAGTTTTGGTTAGATTTCGTGGCATTCTTGGGTAACGTGGTTTCGAGTGAGGGTATTCAGGTGGATTCGAAGAAAGTAGAGGTAGTGCAGAGTTGGCCCAGACCATCCTCAGCTACAGAGGTTCGTAGTTTTCTTAGCTTGGTGGGTTATTGCCGTCGATTTGTTTAGGGTTTTTCATCTAATGCAGCACCTATGACCAGGCTGACCCAAAAGGGTGCTCTATTCCATTGGACGGAATAGTGTGAGAAAAGCTTTCAGAAGCTCAAGACAGCTTTGACTACAGCCTAAATTTTGATATTGCATACCGGTTCGGTGTCATATACGGTATATTTATATACCTCGATGGTTGGCCTTAGAGCGATATTGATGCAGGACGGTAGAGTGATTGCCTACACGTCCAGAGAGTTTAAGGTGCATGAGAAGAATTATCATATCCATGATCTTGAGTTAGCTGCTATTGTTCACGCCTTAAAGATCTGGTGTCATTATTTGTACAGTATGCCTTGTGATATTTATAGTTATCACCGGAGTTTGCAGCATCTGTTCAAGTAGAAGGACCTCAATTTGCATCAGAGGAGATGGCTAGAGCTGCTGAAGGACTATGATATCACTATTTTGTATCACCCGGGCAAGGCTAATGTGGTGGTCGATGCTTTGAGCCGCCGGGCAGAGAGTTTTGGGAGTTTGGCTTCTTTACCAGCAGCAAAGAGGCCCATGGCGATGGATGTTAAGGCCTTAGCCATCCAGTTTGTGAGATTGGATCTTTCGGAACCCAGTCATGTTCTAGCTTGTGTGGTTATCCGGTCTTCCTTATCCGGGAGTGTCAGTTTGATGAACCACATTTGCTTATCCTTAAGGACAAGGTTTTGCATGGCGATGCCAGAGATATGACTATTGGTGATGATGGGGTATTGAGGATGTAGGGTCTAGTTTGTGTACCCAATGTTGATGGGCTTCGGAAGTTGATTCTAGAGGAGGCCCATAGTTCACGATATTCCATTCATCTGGGTGCCGCGAAGATGTCCCGGGATTTGAGGCAGCACTATTGGTGGAGGAGGATGAAGAAAGATATAGTTGGGTTTGTAGCTCGGTGCCTTAATTGTCACCAGGTAAAGTATGAGCACCAGAGACTGGGTGGATTGCTTCAGCAGATAGAGATTCTAGAGTGGAAGTGGGAGCGAATCACTTGGACTTCGTAACTGGGCTCCCGCAAACTTTGAGGAAGTTCGAGGCCATTTGGGTTATTGTGGATTGGCTGACCAAGTCCCCGCATTCCATTACTGCGAGTACTACCTATTCTTTGGAGCGGTTGGTAAAGATTTATATCCAGGAGATTATCCATCTACATGGTATTTCGGTTTCTATCATTTTAGATAGGGGTACTCAATTCACATCACGGTTCTAGAGGGCCATACAGCATGAGTTAGGTACTCAGGTGGAGTTGAGCATAACATTTAACCCTCAGACGGACGAACATTCCGAGCGCACTATTTATATTCTTGAAGATATGCTCCGTGTGTAAGCGATTGAGTTTGGAGGGTCTTGGGATCAATTCTTGCCATTGGTGGAGTTTGCCTACAACAACACTTATCAGTCCAGCATTCAAACGGCACCGTATGTGGCTTTATATGGTAGGCGGTGTAGATCCCAAGTGGGTTGGTTTGAGCAGGGTGAGGCTAGATTATTGGGCCCAGACTTGGTTCAGGATGCTCTGGAGAATGTTAAGGTGATTCAGGATAGACTTCATACAGCCCAGTCCAGACTAAAGAGTTCTGTGGACCGGAAGGTTCTTGACGTTTCCTACATGGTTGGAGAGCGGGTCAGGCTTCAGGTTTCGCCTATGTAGGGCGTTATGAGGTTTGGGAAGAAAGGGAAGTTGAGTCTGAGATTTAGTGGCCCTTTTGAGATATTGAGGCCCGTCAAGGAGGCTGCTTATGAGCTTGCATTACCTCCGAGCTTGATAGGAGTTCATCCGATATTTCATGTTTCGATGATCCAGAGGTATCATGGTGATCTGACACACATGTTGGATTTTAGTTAAGTCCAGTTGGACAAGGATCTATCTTAATTTGAGGAGCCAGTGGCAATATTGGACAGGCAGATTCGAAAGCTGAGTTCAAAGAACATTGCATCAGGAAGGTTCAGTGGCAGGGTCAGCCGCTCGAGAAGGCAACTTGGGAGACCGAGCATGATATGCACAGCTGTTACTCTCATCTTTTTACTGATTCAGGTATGTCTCTGTGCTCGCTCGAGGACGAACGAATATTTAAGTGTAGGAGGATGTAACGACCAGGCCGGTTGTTTTAAAAATTTATGCCATGATCCTCTATTAACTGTATTCCCCATGTTTGTTTCTGCTATTGTGAGTTGCCGGGAAGGTTTATTTGGAAATTCGGAGAGTTTTGGGACACTTAGTCCCTAAATGAGAGTTTAGGTTTTAGAGTTTGGGCTGTAGTCGGAACAGTGTGAATACAACCTCGGAATGGAATTTTGTTGGTTCTGTTAGCTCCGTTCGGTGATTTCTTGTTTAGGAGCGTGTTCGGATTGTTTTTTGGAGGTCCGTATCTCATTTAGGCTTGAAATACCGAAAATTAAATTTTTAAAGTTCTGATTCGACAGTGAGATTTTGATATCAGGGTCGGAATGGAATCTCGGAAGTTGGAGTGGCTCCGTAGTGTTGAATGTGACGTGCTTGCAAAATTTCAGGTCATTCGGGCGAGGTTTGATAGACTTTTTGATCGAAAGCGTAATTTGAGAGTTTTTGGAGTTCTTAGGCTTGAATCTGATGTGAAATTGGTGTTTTGATGTTGTTTTGAGTGTTCTAAAGATTGGAACAAGTTTAAATGATGTTTTGGGATTGGTTGGCATGTTTGGTTGAGGTCTCGGGGGCCTCGAGTGTGTTTCAGATGCTCCACGGGTCATTTTTGGAACTTAGAGAATTATAGAAAAAGTTGCAGCAGTCAGTTCTGGTTTCCTTATTCGCGTTTGCGAGTGGGGCCTCGCGTTCGCAAAGAGGAGCTGGGGCTGGTGAAGGTTTAATACTTCGCATTCGCGAAGGTATTCCCGCATTCGCGATCCTGTGGGATCTTATACCTACGCGTTCGCGAAGATGTTTCTGCATTCGCATAGGAGGAGGGAAGTTGGTCATCACGTTCATGACTTGGGCATCGCTTTCGTAAAAGAGGAAATTGGCCAGTAGGATTTTTGTGCATCGCGTTCGCGATAGTAGTCTCGCGCTCACAAAGAAGAACGCGTCTGGGCAGAATATAAAATTTCAAAGTCGAGGGTTTAGCCATTTTTGTGAAAACTAGAGCTTGGGAGCTCGGATTTGAGCAAGATTTTGAGGGATTTTCAGAGATATCGATTGGGTAATGATTCTTAACTCCCTTTTTATTATAACCCATTAATTTAAACATGAATTCATCATTTAATTTCGAAATTTGGGATGAAAATTGGTGGAAAGTTCTTAGACCCAGACTTCGAGTTTTGATTGTGGATTTGACATTGGATTTCAGTAATTTTGGTATGGTTAGAGTCGTGAGAGTATGAGGTTTCTGAAATGTAAATTTTACCCAATTCCGAGACGTGGTCTTGGAGGGCATTTTGGCCATTTTACCTAATTTTACGTATTAGCTTTGAATTTATTTGTAGAATCAATTACTTGAAGTGTTATTTACATTATGTAATTAAATTGAATAGATTTGAGCCATTTGGAGTCGAGTACTCGTGTCAAGAACGTGGTTTCGGGTTGATCTTGAGCTGGTTCGAGGTAAGTGGCTTGTCTAACCTTGTGTGGGGGAAACTCCCCTTAGGATTTGGTTTGTGATAATTGAAATGCCCTGTACGTGAGGTGACGAGTGCGTACTTGTGCTAATTGTTGAAAAATCCATTTTTCTTAAAGTAACTATAAATGTGATTTCCTGTTTCATGTTCATGTCGTGTGTAATTTAAGCCTGCTATTAGCTTAGGGAGGCATGTTTAGTTGATTTAATTGCCTTATTTGTATTACGTGCAGCATGCTAGGCTAGAAATACCTGTTTTATTTTGGTATGGAAATTTGGACCGAATTGAGTATTCTTTTGTGTTGCTGTTGTGTATTTACTTTGGGACTATGGGAGGGTATCCCGGGAGATCCCCCTGTATGTTTATTTTGGGACTACGGATTTGTATTCCGGTAGATCCCTCCTGCACTTTTACATTGGAACTATGAGAATGCACTCGGTAGATTCCCCCAATATTGAGTATTTATATTTGGGACTACGGATGTGGTATTCCGGTAGATCCCCGCGCATTATGAGTTGGACTACGGGATGGTATCCCGGGAGATCCACTGGATATTTATATTTGGGGACTACAGGATGGCATCCTGGTAGATCCCCGGTTGTTATCTCTACCCCAAGTTGTATTTATTTCCGTGATTACTTTGTTTCTGTTAAAGTTGTTGTTGTTCTTCTATCCTGTGTTACTTTTGCTATTGCACTTAAGTATACTGTCTTATTCTATCTTGTATTTCCTTTAACCTCGGTAGGGCCCTGACCTTCCTCGTCATTACCCGACCGAAGTTAGGCTTGGCACTTACTGAGTACCACTACTCATGCCCTTCCTGCGCATGTTTTTCATGTGCAGATACAGGTAATCCCGCTCAGACTTATCACGCTTGAGGCGAGGCGTATTGTAGAAACTCCGAGGTGTATCTATCGCGTCTGCAAACAGAAGAGTCCCTTTCTATTCTCAGTACTAGTATATCCCTTTCTGTATTTTCTCTTGTTGGTAGACATTCAGGAGTTAGAGCTTATCATGTAATCTTTTAGCTTGTGATTCATGGGGTTCTAGATTTTGGGAGTGTTAGCTTGAGATTTTGTACTGTTATATGCCAGGCGACATCTTAATCACTGTTTAACCTTGCTATCTCGATTTTTAATTACTTTCTTCCACAATTTATTTCTTTTTTCGAATTTGTTAGGCTTACCTAGTCGTAGCATTTAGATGCCGTCACGACAGCTCATGGAGAGCGAACTGGGGTCGTGACAGCGGAGATACTGTGACAAAGCTCATATCCGAGCTAGAAGCAGCCAAGGAAAGAGAAAGGGTTAGAGATGCTTAATTCCTTGGCATGCAAGCTCAGATGAGAACTCTCATTTCTACTTGAGCTTTTCCGTTGCCCTGGTCACGTGAGTCATCGCCAGAGGTTCGACCTCTACATGATCGTTCCTCTCATCCTGCTCATGATCGTTCCTGCCTTCCTCTCTGTGGTCGTTCTTCCTATCCTCCACAAGACCCTTCTCTATATCGTATTGTAGATGATAGTTCATCAGACGGTAATAGTGATGTTGTACAAAACAACCCTTGACTTTTATATACTTTGAACTAGACAAATAGAACCAGTTTTGAACTTGTTGTAATTAGTTTTAACTTGATTTTGGATTGTTATGTTCAATTGAACTTTAATTTTTTGTTGTTGTTGTTGTGTTGTTGTTGTTGTGGTGTTGTTGTTGTTATTGTTGTTGTTATTATTGTGTTGTTTCTGTGTTATTATTGTTGTTGTTGTTGTTGTTGTTATTGTTGTATTGGTATATGCTGGCAGGTGGTGTAGCTACCATAACAGGCATTTTATCCCAAAATTCAACCCAGAAATACCGACCAAAGTTGGTCGGTATCTAATAAAAAAAAATTACTGCACATTGCCGACCAAGGCTGGTCGGTATTCATTAAAAAAAAATCATTGGCAATTACCGATCAAAGTTGGTCGGTTAATGATCAAGGAAATCCCAGAATTCGTCATTACCGAACAAGTTTGGTCGGTATTGTTAAATTTTAATTTTTTTTAAAAAATTATATATTTTCATTTCCAACTGATGATGGTCTATAATTACGTATTTTAGTCGCTTATTACACTCAAATTTACTGCACTTTGATTGAGTTTGAGCTTTAACCTCTAGTGTCTTGCACTAACTGTGTGTTTTATGCCTTGTAGGAGTGATTCTGAGCTATATAGATGTTATGGAATGAATTCAAATGATTTGGAGATTTGAAGTCTGAGTAAAAGCTCAAGCAATTAAGCTGGAATCGTGTTTGGGGGTCAACGGATGATAGCTAGAGCGAACGAAGAATCGAGTAGGCATATTGCGCACTGTCTAGTAAAATAAACATAACTCTTTTCTCAGAACTCCTTTTGGGCTCCACAATATATGGTTGGAAATCTAACTCAAAGGGATACAACTTTCATGTTTTACGTTCTTCCAAATTCCAAACGGAGAGGGGCGTAACAGCGGTAGGACCGCGGCAGAACACGGCTGCAGATTCTGAAGGCCACTTTGGCCGCGGTCCTGGTGTAACCGTGGTAGGACCGCGGAAGGACGCATAAATTTCAGTGACCAAAGTGCAAAACACGGGATTTTATGCCCTAAACCCTATAATAAACGAAGGAAGCCAGCCAAGAAAGAGAAGGATGCCACTTTGGAGTAAAAACACACACGGGATCGTGAGGAAGTGGAGAATTCTTAGTTTTCTTAATCTTTTTCTAGTATTTTCAATTGATTCAACAATCATGCAATTGTTTGATTACATCATGAGTGGATAAACACCCATTGTTCTGGGGTTGTGATTTAGCCATGAACATTGTTGTTTGATATTAACTTGACCTTGACTATAATTCACCAATATATGATTGTTTCTTCAATTCTATGTTTAATTGCTTAATTTTCTAGCCAACAGTTAGGTTCTATTTACTATCTGTGCTATGCTTGGGAAGACCATGTTTAGATTAGAGAAGAGCTGAAGAGAGCATGATCTTAACCCTTAGGGGGAGTGGATTTGTGGTTAGGATAGGAATATACCTAGTCACCATGCTTAATTAAATATCGTAATCTTAATGCGTTCTTAGTAGATTGATCTCATAGGAATATAGACGTTAATCTATTGAAAATATGTGATTAGTACTTCGGGAGAAGGCTATGAGAGCATTTATCGATTAATTGGCAACCATGGGTGAGTTATATAAAACGAAGAGTTAATTAGAACACAATACGAATGGTGAATCAATCATAACCCTTGAATACTTGTCTCTACTGAATACACAACAATAAATTCGTTACTTGGTAATTTAGTTAGTATTTAGAATTGTAGTATAATAGAATCATATTATTGGACCTTTATTTTAGCTGGACAGAATAAAAATTTGAGTAATTCCGTGAGTAGTTTACACAAGTCTCTGTGGGTTCGACACTCAACTTATCATTATATTACTTGTCGACCACGTATACTTGCGTGTGCGTTTGGGAGCAACAAGTTTTTGGCACCGTTGCCGAGGACTTGAATATTAACTACTTGCTAGTTTTTGCTTTAATTGCTTATTTCGTCTAGTCTAACGTTACTTGATTGTTGCTCAGATCTCAGGAACTTTAATTTAATGCATAGGCTCAGAAGCCAGGATAGACTTCAAGGCTTTGATCCTGAACCTAAGCGACCATTTCACAGGAGGTTAAGGGAAGCAAGGGGCACGAATAATATTCAGGAACTTGTTCAATTTCCTTAGAACATGGCAGAGGAGCAACATATGGATGTTTATGAGGTGGAAATGCCCAGCATTGCTAATGTCACGTCCTGTATCGTGAAGCCTAGGATCACTGGGCATTTTGAGTTAAAATAGAGCATGATCCAGTTAATTCATGATAACGGGCAATTTATGGGTCTTCCACATGAGGATCTGCAGCAGCACATTCTGAACTTCTTGGAGATGAGTGATACTTATATCACTAATGGGTCACTCCACATTATGTGAGGCTCGCACTTTTTCCATTCCCTCTATTGGGTGAGGCCAAGTGATGGCTAAAGGCAGAACCAGCTAACTCCATTACAACATGGAATGATTTGGCGAGAAAATTTCTAGCAAGGTTCTTTCCTTCAGGCAAAACTGCAAAGATCAGAAGTGAAATAGTGGCCTTCAAACAGAAAGCAGGTGAATCTTTATACACAGCTTGGGAAAGGTTCAAGGGGCTACTCAGAGACTGTCCTCATCACAATCAGACGAATAAAGTGTTAGCTCACACTTTCATAGAAGGACTACATTCTGAAACAAAGATCGTTGTCGATGCTACAGCTGGGGGTCAGGTGTTGGAGAAAAGCTTTGATGAGATATATTCATTATTGAACAAATTCTCCAAGAGCAATCCGGATTGACAAGGAGAGATAGTAAGGCACATAGTGCAAAAGTCTGTAGGGGTTCTTGAGTTAGATGTCGTCTTAGCATTATCAGCATAGATTGCTACACTGGCCGATCAAGTGAACCAGATGAATTTGAGTATAAACAAGCAGCAAACACAACCGGTACAACAGGTTCATGCTTTTTGTGAAATATGTGGAGAAGGGCACACGAGCGACATATGACCCGCAAACCCAGAGTCTGTCTGCTTTGTGGGTAATTCAAATAGGGTCCAAACAAACCAATATGGGAACACTTACAATCTCAAATGGAGGAACCACCCAAACTTCTCTTAGGGTGGAAATCAGGGCACTCAGAATCAATACAGGCCTCAAGCACCTCAACAACAATATAGACCACCTCAGGTTGAACAACAAGGGAATCCTACAAGTCACCTTGAAGACATGTTAAAAAGGGTGATGGCTAAATAGCAATCTCTCTCTCAGAAAGTGATGGCTGAACAGCAAGCCCTCGCCGCAATAGTGTGAAATTTGGAGCGTCAAATGGGACAGCTTGCTGGAGCCCAAAATACCAGACTAGCAGGGGCTCTTCCTAGTGATACTGAGCCCAATCCTAAAACTCAAGTCAATGCGGTTACCTTGAGGAATGGAAGAGAATTAGAAGAAGTTCGAAAGAAAAAGAAAAAGGATGCAGCTCATCCTGAGGGAGAATTAGTTCCCAATCCAGTTGACGGGAATGAGAAAGATGATAAAGGACCTGAACCAGTAATTGAGACTAGGCTACCACCTTTGTTTCCACAGAGACTGCAGAAGCAAAAAGATGATGCTAAGTATAAGAAATTCCTAGATATTTTGAGCCAAGTGAGTGTGAATTTGCCTTTGGTGGAAATTTTGCAGGAAGTGCCTAATTATGCAAGGTATCTCAGAGCTATTGTGGCAAACAAACAAAGACATGCAGAGTTCGAAACAGTTGCACTTACTGAAGAGTACAGTGCCAGAGTTCAGAGTAAACTTCCTCCTAAGTTGAAGGATCCTGGGAGTTTCACAATTCCTTTGTCTCTTGGAAAAAAAGAAGTTGGTAGAGCCCTGTGTGATTTAGGGGCTAGTATAAATTTGATGCCATACTCATTGTTCAAGCAACTTGGATTAGGGATGCTCAGACCTACTACAATCACTTTACAGTTAACTGATCGGTCACTAGTCATGCCAGAAGGAATTATTGAGGATGTGTTAGTTCGAGTGGGAAAGTTTATTCTTCCTACTGATTTTATTGTTCTTGATTACGAAGAAGATGAGGAAGTGTGCATTATTTTGGGGCGACCATTCTTGGCTACTGGTGGAGCAATTATTGATGTGAGGGCGGGGAAGTTAAAAACGAGAGTTGACGATGAGGAGGTCACTTTTAATGTGTACAAGCACTTAAGCTCACTAAGCATTATGAGGACTTGTGCATGATTACTGTGGTAGAATCGAAGGGGATAGAGCAGAGTACTTATGTGGATTGTAGTGATCCAGATGGGACAACTGAGTTAGAGGAGGTAGTGTTGCAAGCTGAGTGTGTAAAGACGATTGCAAAAAGAGCCAGAGATGAAAGAGGAGACCTTCTGAGAGTGTGCAAAAAGGCTAGACTTATGGGAGAAAGAAGAAGAGAAAGCGCCCAGCCTGAGCAGAGTAGCAGAGTCGTGCCACGACTATAAATAAGGCGCTTGTTGAGAGGCAACCCAACATGTATATATTTTAGCTATTGATTAATTTTTTTGTTGTTTTTGTTTTACAGAGTTGGGGAAGTCTGAGTACCCAAAGTTGAAGCTGAGGAGCACGTCTGAGCTTAAATGTGGGGTCGTCCCGACCCTTAATATTGAGGATCATGTCCGAGCTAGGCCCGAGAGGGTCTCAGGGAGTATTTCTCACCCTTGTTTTAATATTTCTCTATGATCATGCATCGAAGACTATGCATAATATAAGTGTGGGGTGGGGAAACTACTTTCTGAAGTGTAATTGTATAAAATTATTTTTTTAGTTTTTCTTTTAGAACTCTTAGTAGACATAGTCTAGGTTTAAAAAAAAGAAAATTAAAAAAAAATGTGAAAAGGTTCAGACTTTTCCCGATGATGGATCTTTTGGACAATTTTCTTGAGAGATAAAAGTCTGATTTAAAAATACCAAAAAGATTTTGTTTTTATTTTATTTTATTTTTTTGAATAGCTAGATAGTATTCCTTAGTTTTTCTTTAGGCACCGGTTCTTTTCCAAGGATGTAGCTCGAACCGGGCATTTTAATTTCTTTTTAGGAGTAGTTTAGGAAGAAACTGAGTCGTTCTGAGATATTCATTGACATGATTGATGCTGGCACATTAGGCTATGACATACATTCTATTTTTCCGTGTACTTGGTTTGAATTGTGAAGCCTAAGTAAAGTAAATAGCTTATTTTGTGACGCCTTTTCTCAGTTGTTTGACTTGTATGCCACATAGTGCAAGGTTGTTTAAAGTTCTCAATTATGCATGCTTTCTTGACTTGAAAGTTGAACAGAACCGTCTTGATTGAGTCATGTGCAACATGTGTGTAAGGATTTGTGATTTTCTGTGCTATCCTGTATAGTCTAGAACTTGCCCCGTGTGTTAATTGAAGCGAAATTGTAAGTTGTGCTAATCTAGGAGATGACGTAGGAATTTTCTTGCTTGATCATGGATGTGCTTGTCACATAAAAATAAAATTTTCCGTTGCTAGCCCCTTTGAGCCTATAGACCTTTCTTTAGCACCCACATTACAAGCCATACCCTTATTTTGTTCTTAATTTGATATTAATTGAACTTGTACCTCCTGAGGCACTTAGTCGCTAAAAGAAGTAAGGTTAGATATTGGGGAGTAGCTTTCGAGTGGAACCATGGAAGGGCCCGTTGGTGCACTAAAGTTGAAATTAAAGGTCACTAGCCGATGAACTTTATTGTATGGAGTGTGTGGAGAAAAGAAAAGCAAAAATGATAGTGAATGTATATAGAAAAAATAAACACCTCCAATTCTTATTGATTTGTGCTAGTGAAAAAAATAGAGAAGTGCTTAATTGAAAAGAGGGCTATGTTGTATGTGGCAAGTGGGTTGGTTGAGAAGAATATGAGTTTGAATTGTAAATGTAGTGTATTAAAGTGCTTAGGAGGGTGAGTCACTATTTCTAAATATATTCTACCCGTCCCTTAGCCTACATTATAACCTAAAAGTCCTAATTGATCCTAGATTTGGCTAGCTTAAATTAGTAGAGATATACACTACGGGCAAGCTTATGGTACGACCACGGGAGTGAGAGTGAGTGAATTTTGTGCAATTGTGTGATGTCCTTAAATTATATTCAAAAGTATATTTGAATGTGTGGACCAATTTATACTCATTCTTTCGTTTGTTGGTGAGGGCACATGATCTCATGAATGATTGGTAATGTTGTAAACTTTCTTGTTGGGTACGTGCATGAATTGAGGGTGCTTAGTGGTTGCAAGTCGATTGTTGAGGTTGGGCAGTGACAAATAGGTTGTTGGAATTTATTGAATTGAAATATTTTACTTGGTTATGCTTAAACGGGAAGAATGTTAAATTTTGTTTGTTGATGCTTGTGTGCCGATATTGATTACAGTCAAGGGTATAGTGTGTGGTTAAAAGTTAAAGTGCTCCTCTATAATTGATACTTGTACGTAGTTGGGGGGTTTATTAGATAGTCACATTGCTCGAGGACGAGCAAGAGTCTAAGTGTGGGTGTTGATGATGGGCTATAATTACGTATTTTAGTCACTTAGTGCACTCAAATTTACTACACTTGGATTGAGTTTGAGCTTTAATCTCTAGTGTCTTGCACTAACTGTGTGTTTTATGCCTTGTATGAGTGATTCCGAGCTATATAGATGTTATGGAATGAATTCAAGTGATTTGGAGCTTTGAAGTTTGAGTAAAATCTCAAGGAATTAAGCTGGAATCGTGTTTGGGGGTCATATGATGATAGTTAGAGTGAACGAAGAATCGAGTAGGTATATTGCGCACTGTCTAGTAAAATAAACATAACCTTTTGCTCAGAACTCCACTTGAGCTCCACAATATATGGTTGGAAATCTAACTCAAAAGGCTACAACTTTCATGTTTTACGTTCTTCCAAATTACAAACGGAATAGGGCATAACTGCGGTAGGACCGTGGCAGAACACTGCTGCAGATTCTGAAGGCCACTTTGGCCGCGGTCCTGGCATAACCGTGGTAGGACCGTGGCAGGACGCATAAATTTCAGGGACCAAAGTACAAAACACGGGATTTTATGCCCTAAACCCTATATTAAATGAAGGAAACCGGCCAAGAAAGAGAAGGACGCCACTTTGGAGTAAAAACACACACGGGATCGTGAGGAAGTGGAGAATTCTTAGTTTTCTTCATCTTTTTCTAGTATTTTCAATTGATTCAACAATCATGCAATTGTTTGATTACATCATGAGTGGCTAAACACCCATTGTTCTGGGGTTGTAATTTAGCCATGAACATTGTTGTTTGGTATTAACTTGACCTTGACTATAATTCACCAATATATGATTGTTTCTTCAATTCTATGTTTAATTGCTTAATTGTATGGCCAACAGTTAGGTTCTATTTACTATATGTGCTATGCTTGGGAAGGCCATGTTTAGATTAGAGAAGAGTTGAAGAGAGCATGATCTTAACCCTTAGGGGGAGTAGATTTGTGGTTAGGATAGGAATATACCTAGTCACCATGCTTAATTAAATATCGTAATCTTAATTCGTTCTTAGTAGATTGATTTCAATGGAATATAGACGTTAATATATTGAGAATAGGTGAGTAGTACTTCGGGAGAAGGCTATGAGAGCATTTATCGATTAATTAGCAACCATGGGAGAATTATATGAAAGGGAAAGTTAATTATAACACAGTACGAATGGTGAATCAATCACAACCCTGGAATACTTGTCTCTACTGAATACACAACAATCAATTCGTTACTTGATAATTTAGTTAGTATTTAGAATTGTAGTATAATAGAATCATATTATTGGACCTTTATTTTAGTTGGACTTAATACAAATTTGAGTAATTCCGTGAGTAGTTTACACAAGTCTCTGTGGGTTCGACACTCAACTTATCATTATATTACTTGTCGGCCGCGTATACTTGCGTGTGCGTTTGGGAGCAATACCAACTAATGTTGGTCGGTATCTTTTTAGTTTTAATAATTAATAAAAACATAAAATAAATAAACCGACCAATTTTGGTCGGTAAAATTAAATTAATAAAATATGTTTCCAACCAAAGTTGGTCGGTAAATCATTTAAATTCTTCATATGGTCATTTTAATATGCCAACCAACATTGATCGGTAATTACCGACCAATGTTAATCGTTATATTAAAATGACCATCAAAATAAGGACCAAGCATATTCGGCCGCGTTTTGGTCGGTAATTGGCCATAATCGACCAAAGTTGGTCGATTTTTCTGGTCAGTATTTACCGTATTTCTTGTAATGGAAGTATATCCTAAAAGTAATAGGATTACATGGCAAAAAAATTATGTCTATATCCCGAAAATAATTATACTAATAGGAAATCTAACTCTTCCTAAAGATATTAAGTTTACATGCTAACATGTAGTATTATAAATCTATGCCCGAAAATAATTATACTAATAGGATTCCTAAAGATAATCATATAGGATTCCTAACGTATAATATTATGTCCTAAAACTAATAGGATTACAAGGTTAATGTCTAGAATTTCCGTTATGCCCTTTAGTGTGAGTTATTATGCTTAATATTAAAATGTTATTTTTGTAAACCAACATTTTATTCATGCTTTTATAATAATATAGATATGTGTTTGGCTAGTTTTAATAAGTCTATGATTAATGGATAGAGGTTAATAAGTTGGAACTTATTTAGGACATTTATGTAAGATTCCCTATAATTTTATGTCAGTTGTCCAAATTTCAAGGGAATTTAATATTTGAGTTAACATGATATTCTCCCTTCTACAATATAATTTTCAAATCTCAATTGCATTAATTAAGAGGAAAGCACACCAAATGTGTCTACTACGATCTAGATTGTTGAAATATTTGAATATATAACACATTAAATGTTTCTACTGTGGTCTAGCTTATGGAATTATTTGGATATATAGCAGATCAAATGTGTCTACTACGGTCTAGCTTGTTCCAATACTTGGATAGAACAATTAGTGTCCCATATATACTAGATGAAGGCTCTGGGCTCAGGTAATTAGGATTCATTTTCTTTAATCTTGGAAACTAGTTTATGCATCAAAAAAACTAATTAGGTATTCATTTTTGATGTGGTGGAGAGGTCGGCGCCTGTGTTCTGCCTGGGTCTTCCGTGTCTCAATTATAACGTATTATGATTTGTGTTTTCTTACAAGTAATAAACGTCTCAATTGGCTAAAAATGTAAGACAATCTGATGCTACCTGGGTTGACAGATGAATTATAATAATTGCCACTAGCAAGTTATTTCGTAATTTTGTACTTTAATTGCTTTAATAAATAAAATAGTAGTTCACAGTACCACAATATTAAATTAGTCTGCCTTCTAGTGGTTTCCTATTTGCTAGAAACTAAGGCTATCTTTATACATCTAAGTATGTTTCCAAATAAACCACGTGTGTGCAGTCTAATATAACAAAAACACAATCTTGACTCATTTCAAAATTAAATAAAAACTTAGATCATCTCACCTATGCTCAACTCCATTTTGAAAGTTTCATATGTTGGGTTTCCAATTGGATAAAAAAGTATATTTGGTTAAAGGATCGATGGTTTTTAAGCCAAATCCGTCTAAAACCAAAAAGAAGAGATTAAGCGGTCTTTGTTCTTAAGAAGTCTTAGTATTGACCTTTATGTTGTATATTAAAGACAGTGAATGCACAAAGGAGGAGAAAGAAAAACCGAACATCCTCAATACAGTTTGGATACACTTTATGTAACGACCCGGCCGGTCGTTACGTAAATTACCACCCCAATTTTCTCATTTATGCTTCGTATAGTTTTTTCAGATGTACTATGTCGGATCGGGTTTTTTAGCTCGGGTTCAGAGAGACTTTGGTAAGGTTTGAGACACTTAGTCTCTTTTAAGAAAGCTTAAGTTGGAAAAGTCAACCGGATGTTGACTTATATGAAATAGGGCTCGGATGTGAATTCCGATGATTTGGATAGCTTTGGGATGTGATTTGGGACTTAGGAGAGTGATCGGAATATGTTTTGGAGGTCCGGAGTTGATTTAGGCTTGAATTGGCGAAACTGAAATTTTGGCGTTTTTCGGTTGATAGGTGAGATTTTGATATAGGGGTCGGAATAGAATCTTGGAAGTTGCAGTAGGTCCGTTGTGTCATTTGGGATGTGTGTGTAAAATTTCAAGTCATTCGGACGTTGTTTGGTAGATTTTTTTATCAAAAGCGGAATTTGGGAGTTTTGAAATTCTTAGGCTTGAATCGGATGCAAATCTGGTGTTTTGATATTGTTTTGAGCGTTCTGAAGGTTGGAACAAGTTTGAATGATCTTATGGGATATGTTGTCATATTTGATTGAGGTCCCGAGGGCCTCGGGTGAGTTTCGGGTGGTTGAACGGACCAATTCAAGTTGAAAAAGATTGCAGAAAAACTGTTGTTGGTGTTGCAGGTTTTTGACCTTCGCATTCGCAATGGAGGTCCTGCGATCGCGAAGGGTTAGTTTGTGAGGCTGTAAAGTTGGCCTTAGCATTAGCAAATGTGGTCTAGAGATCGCGAAGTGGTCGAGTCTATGGTCATCGCGTTCTCGTGGTTCATGACGCGTTCGCGTAGAGGAAAATGAGCAGATGGGTCCTGGATGGTTTGTTCTTCGCGTTCGTGGGCGTGTAGTCGCATTCGCGCTGTGTTGGGAAGCAAAGTCATCGCATTTGCGTACAGGGAGTCGTGATCGAGTAGAAGGAAAAATGGTCAATTAAAATTTATGCTTCGCGAACGCGAGGCTTTTACCGCGTTCGTGATGAAGGATTTTTTATAGCTGGGCAGAATGTTTAAAAGACCCATTCCACGACTTTTAGCATAAGTTTCATCATTTTTGTGCGTTTTTAGAGATTTTTGGAGAGGATTGAAGAGGGAATCAAGGAGGAACACTTGGAGGGAATGATTTTGGACTTAATACTCAATCCTAATATGATTTCTACCTATTTAATCATAGATATTGTGCAAAATAAACCTGAAAATTAGAAGTTAGGACGTGGGAATTGGAGACTAAATCTAGGGATTTGAGGGGTCATTTGTGGTCGGATTTTGAAGCATTTGATATGCATGAACTCGTGGGAAGATGAGGGTTCCATTGATGTGAATTTTACCGAATTCCTTGAAGTGGGCCCGGGGGTCGGGTTTGGTTAATTTCGGGATTCGCGTTGTTTTTCGATTGTTTTCAAGTGGGCTTTGTTCCCTTAGCATATTTTGATGGTTATGTACTGATTTTGACTAGATTTGGAGTATTTGGAGGCTGATTTGAGGAGCAAAAGGCATCGCGAGCTCGAGTTTGGGCCGGATTGAGGTAAGTAATAATTGTGAATGTTGTTTTGAGGGTATGAAACCCCGGAATTCACATCGTTGTGCTATTTTGAGGTGACGCACAAGCTGGGTGACGAGCTTTGAGGTCGTGCACTATTAGGGATTGTGACTTAGTCCGTCCCATATGACTCTTTAATTGTGTATTTGATTGAAAATTGCTTGTTATTATCATGTTTTGGCTAAATTCCATATTTGGGCTTCGTGCCAGAAGTTTCACTGCTATTCCTCACTATTTTGACTTAGTATTTGTAATCATTCATACTATACTTTACTGTTTTTCACAACTCAGTCATATTTACTCATTTTTGGTATTTTAAACATTATTTTAGGCTGAGCATCATGTATTACTGTTGCCCGAGTGGCTTGTGAGATTCTGATTGATTAAGGCCGAGGGCCTGTGTTGTGAGGATACTATGGGATCGGGCTGCATGCCACAACATATGGTACCGATTGTGATATATGAGAGGCCGAGGGCCAGATTTATTATGCCACGAGGTGGCTTGTGATTGATAAGAGGCCGAGAGCCTGTTGATTATGCCACGAGATGGCTTATTATTGTGCTTGGGACGTAAGGGGCCCCTCATGGAGTCCGTACACCCCCAGTGAGCATGGGTACCCACTTTGTGATGTGATATAGCCCGAGGGGCTGATGTTGTTCCATGATGACGCCCGAGGGGCTAATACGACTGATTGTGAGATATCATGCAGGCTGGTTCTATCTGTTTGTGTTTCTATACTTTATACTTGTTTTAATTCACTCGTTTGAACTGCTAAAAGATGTTTTAAAAATGGTTTTACTAAACTAAGGAGTTTTATGAGCTTTTACTGTTTTTACTGTATAGTGTTGGTTTTACCCTGTCTTGTTGTAGCATTTTATTGTGTATTTATGTGTTTTCTTATCGCTCAGCTGCTTTTACTTTTATTACTTACTAAGTTGGCGTACTCACATTACTCCCTGCACCTCTGTGTGCAGATTCAGGAGTCTCAGGTCATGCTAGAGAGGGTTGATTTATTTCCAGCAGGCTGTTTGGAGTTGACTAGGTAGTTGCTCGGCATTCGCAACCCAGTGCTTCTCCTTCCTACTTTTATTTTCGTTGTCCTAGTTTCGTAATAGACTATGTTGTCTTTTCATACTCTTAGACTGATTTTAGATGCTCATGACTGGTGATACCCCGATGTCGGGCTGTGTTTTGTTTCCGTAGTTGTTATATTTCACTTTGTTTTGGGATTATCATTATTTATGACTTGATTATGAATCATTATATATGTTAATTAAACTTGGGGTTTGTGTCGGCTAGCCTTGTCTTCACGAGAGGCGCCATCACGACCGGGTCTGGGTTCAAGGTCGTGACAAGTTAGTATCAAAGCCTAAGTTACATAGGTCTCACGAGTCATGAGCAGGTTTAGTAGAGTCTCGTGGATCGGTACGGAGATGTCTGTATTTATCCTTAGGAGGCTGCAGAACTGTCACGACCCGGATTTATCCCACCATCGGGCATCGTGATGGCGCCTACTAACATAGCTAGGCCAGCCAAACAATACAACATTTCTTTATCCGCCCTCAACAACATATTATTCTACAATAATTAAATAAGTGTAGAAGACTTTAGTTTTAATAAAAACGATATAAAAATGCGGAAGTTTCAAAAATACAACTCTACCCAGTATCTGGTGTCACTACTCACGGACTACTAAAGAGTACTAAAAACATCAGTCTGAAAGAAAATACACAAGAGTCTGTCTCGATACAAGTAAACAAACTGAAGTGACATAGATGAGACTCCGAGCCTGCGGACGTCGGCTAAGCTACCTGAGAGTCTCTGGACTGAAGGTCGGCTCCCGGTCTAGAACTGCTGTGGCGGTCCGTAAGCTGCCTCCTGATCTGTGCACAAAAAAGGCACAGAAGTATAGCATCAGCACAACTGACCCCATGTGCTGGTAAGTGCCTGGCCTAACCCCGGCAAAGTAGTGACGAGGCTAGACAGGACCTACCACAATTAACCTGTGCAATTACAATATACAAGTGCGAAAAAAAACAGTAATAAAATAATACAAAGTAAGGCTGGGAAGGGACATGCTATCGGGAAATGCTAGATTAAATGGAACATCAGAAAAAAACATCAGGTCTACTTCGGGTTTCATGATACATATATGTATATTTATAGTGGATGGCGCGCCACACGATCCCATAATGTATAATTCATAAGTGGTCGGCGTGCCACACGATCCCATAATATAATTCATAAGTGGTTGGCGTGCCACACCATCCCATAATATAATTCATAAGTGGTCGACGTACCACACGATCCCATAATATAATTCATAAGTGGTAGGCGTGCCACACGATCCCATAATATAATTCATAAGTGGTCGGCGTACCACACGATCCCATATTATAATTCATAACACTGATAATCTCTCCAAAGGAGGTCCCATTAGGGAAAAACATCACC
>MU718046.1:0-18303 GCA_026770625.1 Nicotiana glauca
CATATATATAATCAAAACAACATGAAAATGTGATTATTTAGGGCGTGATTATAGTCAAATTCACCTATTATCAATTATCGAGACGAATTGTCTTAATTGCATAATCTGAAAATTGTGCTCTTAGCTTTATTATTTGAGCCAACAATCTCGCAAATTCCATATTGCGAGTTGATAGTAAGCACATATATGACCATCTTATAGATGCATCTACCAAAATCATATAATATCTGAATGATCCGCATGAAGGGTGAATGAGCCCACATATATAACCCTATATACGTTCTAGAAATGCAAGGGATTCCATCCTAACTTTAATAGTTGATGATCTAATAATTAATTTGCCTTGAGAACATGCAACACAAGAGTATTCCTTAAATAGAAGAATATTTTGGTTCTTCATTGAATGTCCATGCGAATTTTCAATTATTTTACGTATCATATTAGAACCAGGATGATCCAATCGGTCATGCCAAATAATAAAATTATCTTGATTAGTAAATTTCTCATTTACTACGGCATATGTTTCAATCCTGCTAATACTTGTGTACTATAAGCCAAAGGAAAGAGGAGGTAACATTTCAAGCACATATTTTTTACCAGACATTATAGTAGTAATATAAAAATATTTAATCTTTTTTTTATCATTTGTAGTCTCGATATGGTAGCCATTTTGGCGAATATCTTTGAAACTTAATAAATTTCTTTGATATTTACCACAATATAGTGCTTCATCAATAACCAAATTTGTTTCTTCTGGTAGTAATAAATTGGCTATTTTATAACCTTCAATTAATCTTATACTACCGGATATTATATTAACATTGGCTTCTTTCATTACCAAAAGAGAAATATCTCTTATCTTGTAAAATAGTGTGTGTTGTAGCACTATCCATAAGACATATATCATTTTTATTAATCTTGAGTCTAACTGAAGACTGGAGAATTTTCATATTCTTCATAAAAAATTAAAAAGTACATCATAAGAAATATGAAAGACAAACCGAAAAAGAACATTAAGAAATACATCAGGAACTAGAAACTAGCAACACATGATGCATTATGAAAATACACTCAAGAAAACTAAACTTGTTGCAAACATAAAAAATGACAACTTTTATTATAGCTTCATTCCCCAGTAAGATGATTAGTTCTTCAGTCAATATCCTTAAAGAAGTCTCCAGCTTCTAAATGAGTAATATTTGCTAGGCCTCCAAAATCACCATCTTTATATGCAAGATGTGCCTCAGAATCATATTTGTTTGAGGGACCTACTTCATCATCATTATTTTGAAAGGTTAAGTGTGCCTCCACATTAGTTTCTTTCTTTTTGAGGGAGGCTTGATAAAGCTTGACAAAATGATCTAGCATATGATAAATCGTGCCCAATGACCTTTCATACCACATCAGTGACATATACTAATTTTACCATTTGAAGGATTAATTTGAGAACCCTTATTGTTCTCTAATTTTTTCCACCATAATGACGATAATTATTTCGTCCTTTGCCACGGCCCCTGGTTCAATTGATAGATAGGCCGAAAACATATTTTTGGACAAATGAACATACCTTTCCTTCGTCTACGACCAAGGTAATTATTTTATTTTCTTTCAAACTTATATGCTACTACAACATTCACTGCTAGGAATGGAACTGACCCAGTGAGACGGACTTCATGATTTTTCATTAATAAAGTATTATTCTGCTCTGCCACAAGTAGACATGTGATTAACTCAGAACATTTCTTAAAACCTTTTTCATGGTATTGCTGCTGTAGCATCACATTTGAAGCGTGAAAAGTAGAAAATATTTTTTTCAATAAGTTCTCATATGTGATAGTGCCTCCATATAGTTTTAATAGAGAACTTACTTTAAAGATAGCAGAATTATACTTGCTTATGGTTTGAAAGTCTTGCAACTTTAAATGTATCCACTCATACCGAGCTTTCGGTAGTACCATAAGATTTAAGTGGTCATATCGATCCTTCAAAATTAATTCATAATTCAATTGGATCTTTTACGGTTATATTTTCAGTTTTTAACCCTTCATATAGATGACGATGAAGAAAAATTATGGTCTTCACTTTATCATGATTTGATGTTTCATTTACTTGTATAATAGTATTTCCAAGACCTATTGCGTCAAGGTGAATTTCATTATCAAGGACTCATGATAAATAGTTCTTCCCAGTGATGTTAAGTGCCACAAATTCAAGTTTTGATAAATTTGACATAGTGAAAACTATCATAAAAGATAAATAAGTTAGAGATATGATTATATTAATAAATAAATAATGAAAACATAACGATTAAGGAAAAAGGAAACGAAAATAGAGCTATATCATGTAAAACAACCTACCATTTTATTTTATTCTGGACATAAAGTAGAAACTACATGTTATTTCATTTTGCTTTATATAATTGATATATACGTGTTAATAGAATTGAACGTGACAAACATTCTTTATATAGTCCAATCCAATGAATATAAAGTAATTAAACTAATGTAAAATTATTACTTGTCAATTCATTTCTCACCGTTCTTCAAAATACGTTAAAGATATATTTTAATCCAGGAAGTCCATGAATATTATAAGTATGTCATTGGTGGGTAGCTAGTTTGATGACTTTGAGGTCATCTAAGAGTTGAGCACCGAAGGAAATAGTTATTTTATCACTGCGATGTACTTAAACTATTTAAGATGCCCAAAAGCACAAGTAATCTGCATGATATGTAATGCCATAAATAAAATAAATATAATAATACATACCTTAATAAAATATGACTCAACTTAGTAGGGGTTATGAATAAAAGTAGAGTTTCGTGCCGATAACCTGTTATAAAATAAAAGCGACTTAGTAAAATGTAAATAAGAAACAGAGATGGGAAGAAGGAGTATTTAATTTCTTTTGGTGTGTCCTTACACTCTCATTTTCTTAGCCTTTTATAGGCATAAAAGGTAAATACTACTACAGTAAAATAATGTAAGGGATGTACATAAAGTGAAAATCCATTCACAAACTATCCATACATGCTACATCCACATACTCCATCCGTTTCAGTTTATGTGAACCTATTTCCTTTTTGGTCTGTTCCAAAAAGAATGAACCATTTCTAAATTTGAAAACAATTTAGCTTAAACTTCCAATTCTACCCTTAACACAACTACTCTGGTCCTATTTTGACTTGTTTAGGACCACAAATTCTAAAAGTCTTCATTTTTTCTTAAACTCTGTGCCCAGTCAAACATGTTACATAAATTGGAACTAAGTGAGTACTATTTACAACAATAAAGCATTATTCTACAGTTTTTACAATTGTTTCTTCTCGCCGTTATTTAAGAATTAATCGGTGCATTTTAAATTTCGGTTTTATAATTTAATTTTTCAGGACAAAAAATCCTAAATTGTCTTGAAGTTAAGATTTTTAGTTTAAAATATCTAACAAAATAAATATTGTACTGGCCAATCTCTAAGTACCATATCTGATAATGGCTATTTGTACACTTGCCTCTCAAAGTTATCGTAATTTCACTTTCGTATAATTACATATCTAAACTAAAATATTTCTTTCCTTTTGGAATTAGTACATAAGATTTTTGACTTATTGTAACACCCCGAACAATTTTGAAATGTTTTAAGACCATTAAGAAGATTGACATGTGATAATTATATTAATTCAGGTATGAACATGACTAATAATATGAAGCATATCAATTGATCATGGTAATATATGTATCATGTGCATTAAGAATGGTCTATGGTCGAAGAAGAGCCCTAAGACTAAGTCAAGTTGAAAATTATATAATAATGGGGTAAAGTCTCAAGTGAGTTCGCACAAGACTTAATTTCAACGAGCATAAATCTCAATATATAAAAATTTATATCGTCTATGACCTAGCAAATAAAAGGTCTACGTTTTTAATTTCTAATGCCTTAAACCGCTCATCATTTGAAGGTTCCTACAAAGAGTTATGACCTTTTTACTAAAGGGTAGTAGAATAGCTACGCGACTCTTGCGTAGCCTACGCACTATGGGAAGGCAAATCCAGCAGTTACCAATTGAAGAGAAATGGAAGGCCACCCTGCGTAGCCTATGCAGCTGGCTCCTCACCCATAAGACCCTTTTTAAAGTGTAGAAATAAGGGGTTGAGAGAGAGAAAGAGTTAGTTCTTCAATTTGGAACTGATTTTTCGAGGGAAGGATGAGCTCTTCCACCATGGATACACCTCAAGGTAAGTTATTTTGGTACAAGAATGATTATATAACATCATTTAGTAATAACACTAACATTATTATGGATCAAATTTATAGGAAATGTGTTGAATCTTCAAGAATACCAAAGAGAAAAAAATTAAGATTCTTCCACCAAGTGGTAATCCCTTCACCTGAGCTTCATATTGGAGTATAAGTTGCATGGTTATGAGTTTTATTTGAAGTTGTGATCATGTCCAAATCCACTACTAAAAAGTAATAGACACGGTCATATGCAATATAATTTACCCAACTATGAGTCGGGATCGAATCCCACAGAGAACAATATGTAGGCGATTAAGAATATAAGAGAATTATCACTTATCGCGCAATGCCAAACACTTAGAATTATTGTTGGAAAATATTTATATCTAAATGCGGAAAAGTAAACTAACCTAGAAAATAAGTAAAATGATCTATGGATACAAGTATGGTTGCATCGGAATTACACTCAAGTAACGATCCAATGTATTTCATATCCCTTCCAATAATGGTCACACAGATACACCTAGTTTCTTCTATCAATCATGAACTCTCTAGTTATCATAACTCTCTCTCGAGCAATTATAATAATTTACTAGACGCACTCTCTCGAGCTACACTAGCTAGATTCACATTACAGTTCACTTAGATCGCACCCGAGGTATCATTATCTCTAATCCAACCTCTAAACCCTCGGTTATGACTCTCGTCTATACTCCAGGAGTGATGTTGTTCAAACAACTACCTAAATATGCACTATCTCTCAAGCAGATACATAATAAATAGGCACAGCTAATTTAGTATCCTTTCAATTAACTACAACAAATACGTAGTTGAACAAATAAAGATTCAACAAGTAATCTATGTTAACATAACAAAGAAGTTCATTTAATACATAAGCACAACAAGGTATTTAATCCACACTTTAAACATGAATATTTGCATAAACAAGATTCAAGTGTTGGATAAAATACTACACATTTAGATATACAATACAACGCAAGTAAATGAAGAAAATAACATAAATGGGTAAGAAATCCTTAACCACAAGCTTCAAATCTTCAAGACCAAAGTGTGTGTGCAAAACCTAGCTTCCAACCTTGTTCTCTCAAGCCCTAAGAACTGAAAATAAGCCTAAGATCTGCCAAAAGATCCTTCAAAAGTCTGCTTGGACGAGTATAAAAATGGTTTTTGGGGTTTAGAAAATGTGAAATGACTAATTTGCCAAATCTGATGCCCAACTTTTGCATCTGTGAAACCACTCACGCAGATGCGGTTCCGCAGATGCGGATTCTTTATTGCAGAAGAAAAATTCCTTTGTACAAAATTGCTTCGCAAATGGGGTGCAAAAGTCGTAGAAGCGACTTCGCATAAGCGAAATTATAATCGCAGATGCGATTTCTTCCATACTCGGCCATTTCCGCAGAAGCGTATATTCCCTCGTAGAAGCGAGATTGCTTCTGCGTCTTTTCCTTCGCAGAAGCGGAATCTTCCAATACAAGCCTCCACCACAGAAGCGGTTGTTTTCACGCGGAAGCGGGATCGCTTCTGCGACAAGTCTTCCGCAGAAACGGAATCACTGGAAGATTTTGCATGTTTTCGCTCTCTTTTGCTCAATTCCACTTCAATTCAATTCAAATCACTTCGTAGCATCATTTACCTGAAAATCTAACAATACACACCATAAACAACCTCATATTATAGTTAAAGGAGATAAAATCTAAGGAAAAGAGACTAGATTGAGTGGTAAAATCACCATTCATCAAGTTGTAATGAGATATTTTATGAACCCTAAGGGTGGGTCTTGAGAATAATATTTTGGGTAAAGAAGAAAATGTATAGAGATGAATTGATTTAAATATAATTGTTTTGAGTTTCCAATGATATCAATATACTTAATAACTTAATTGATGTACGAATTGAATCGGGAATTACCATTTGGATAAGATACAACACTAGTTCTTGAACCTAGGGTTTTGTTGGAGAAGATGATGAGTGGTGACTTGATGATGCTGGTTAATTAATGTAGTATTATTAATGACTCCAAATGAGCATTAAATGATAATAATGAAATTGAATAGGCCAATGGGTGAACCTATTGGATAATTTGGGATGGTTGAAAGCTTATTGCCGAGTTGTGAAGCCTAAATGGACATTTACGAATCTTTTTGTATTTGTTTTGATGTAATTTGGATATCTAGTGGTAGATATTGAATTGTTGGAAATATTTTGGCGTTTTAATCAATTAAAGCGGTGTAGTATTATTTGGAGTTTGAAGGCTAAGGTAAGTTGATTAAGACTTACTCTTCTTGAGGAATTCTCTTTAAAAGCATGTCTTGAGTTGATACATAATACACTGTATTATTTGTAAATGTGTGTACGTACTTGTGGGGACAAGCGAGAAAGATGTCACCATGTGTTTCTAAATTGTTGCTTATGAAGTGCCGTGTAATTTTATAAAAATCTTGCTTTCAAAACTTGTTGGCAAAATGACACTTTAAGAAAAATCTTATACGTCTTATTGAAACTTATGTTTAAAAGAGTATAAAATGCTTGAGTGCTAAAGATATATTTTCATGAAAAAGTCTGTCTTTTGAAAATTCAATAGAGGAAGCACTTGTTGTATCTTTAGATTGATGTTAATTGCTAAAGGTTTTAACATGGAAAAGGTTATTCATTTGATTTTTTCAAATGGTTTGAATTAGCTATGAAAATCATAATTTGATAAAAATAGATTATTTGAGGCAAATATGCTATGGTCTATTTTTCATATGCCAAATATTTTGGGAGTTACTAGTGGAGACCACCGAGATTGGTTCGAATGTTGAGTTCATTACCGTAAAACTGCACGTGTCAGTATAGGGCAACATTCCAAAGGGAGGCCGAGGTTTGTGGGATAAAGTCCCCCATTGAGAGGAAAAATGATCAATACTTAAAGTAATGAGGTTAAGTCGACTCGTACGGCGTTACAGGAAGCCGCCACACAAGTAGGGTCAAATACTTATTGCTAGGTTGATCTCCTGGTAAGGTTCATTATGTCGGTGTCGGTATAGTACTCCCGATGAAAGGTAAAAGAGAACTTTCTTATGTTTAGGCCTAGCGAGCCAAAAGTGATTTCGATGACTTGATGAGATTGAAATGGATTTATATGATTTCTAATAAAATCTTAGGTTGATTGAGACGTTCTAAAATATTGTAGCATGGCTTACATTTTATTTGTCTTTTTATTTAAAATGATAAAGATCATGATTTTATATAACTGTTTATCACTTTATGTCAAATATTTGTTGCATAATTTTTTTAAAATCTCGTCCGATAAACTTGAGTTAGAGAGAGTCTATGACACTTATTGAGTACCACAATAATGTGCTCTATCCTGAGCCCCCCCCCCCCCCCCCAGGATCCCACTTACTTTACATGTTTCTGGATGCGGTATGATATGCGAACGCTAACAGGTTTAGGATGACTCTCTTTCCGAGATATGTGGTGAGGCACCACTTCTATTTCGTGGTAGCTATCATGTTGTTTTCTTAATTTATGTTAGTCGAGTATTAGCCCTAATGTTTAATTATATTCTTTGGTATAAAGGCTCCATAGATAGTTATAAAAAATTGTAGTAATGGGGTTATAGACATACATGAAAAAATATTTATTTTACTTAGTCTCATTGTTATGATTATGAGAGGCTTCATGTATTGTTGAATTGGAAAAATATTTCATCATTTAACTCGAACACACACATATATATATATGTGTGTCTCTGTGTGTATTTTTCAAAGAGCATCCTTAATTATATTGGTTTTCATGCATATTGTTTGGGTGCATCGTATAAATTGATTCGCTCGGGTCGAACAGTGTACAGGTCACGTGGATTTGGGTCGTGACACTTATCCCAACAACTATAGCCATAATCAAAGCTATTGTATTAATCTATTTAGCAATGTCTAGGAGAATGGTCATAGCTTCAACTAAACATTATTTGCAAATTAACTAGATGTGGAACACTACTCCGTATGTAAATTTGGAGTATTAGGATGATTTTGGAACTTTGCATATAACACTGGGGAACTCTCAATTTACCTTTTGAAAGAGTCTTAAAAATCAACCAAAAGCTAAATAATAGGAGGCCAGTGCCACGCAACAAAAGCTCTTGGTTGGGCAGAACAGGAGGACAGTGTCACGCAACAATGGAAAAATTTGCCTCATCTTTGTTGCATTAACAGCTGAAGGTTTCAACAAAGAGTTCAATGAAATAACTCCAGAGTTCAATGGGTTCTGACAAACATTAACAGCTGAAGGACAGTTTATGAAGTTCAACTGTCAATTACCACCATTCCAGAGGGCACTCAGTGATAAATCATATAGGCTCATCAAACAGCGATACTGCAATACCTATTGGGTCTTTGTAATGCAAAACATGAGGGTAACAACACAAAACAACTATCTCAATATATAAAATAAAAGAGAAACACTATTACAACTATATCTTGAATAGAAATAGCTCCGTACTAACAAATGTGTGTTAATACTCAAACCAAATATCCAAAAGCTAAGGAAAATATTCAGATTGAAATAGAGTTCAGATACTTAAGAGGCTACAGCAGCACCCTTCTTCCTTGGGGTTGCCTCGGTACCTTAAGGACGCATAGGAAGAAAGAGATCAATAACACAAGATACACGCAAGCATGTAAGCACCATAAATTTCTAGTAAAGATAATGCAGTACTGAAATGAATTACCTTCTCTGAAGTTAGTCTTGAACCTGCGGGGCACATTGCGGAGATACCTCATGCGACCAGTTCCAGTGGTCTTTCTTCTAAGTGCCTTGATGCTCCAGTTATCTGCACAGACAGTTAGAAATCAGCAAACACTAAATCAAGTAACTTCCAGAGACATCATACAGCTGAAAACCTAAAACTTATGGTCGCAATAGCTACAAAGGATAACAAGAACATTAAGTAATCTTGCATGTAGGTCAAAATACTAAGAGATTAAGCATGGGAAATCTTTGATATATCAGTAATTCACCAGGAACCAGCTCCTAGCCAAGCCCCTGACTACACATGCCATATATAGCAATAGTTAGATACCTCCGCCAACTGAGTACACATGCCATACACAGCAATTACTGCTCTATCTTACATCTTTGTGACAAGATTCTGTTTTTCTATATCAAAAGCAACTGAACTTTGCAAACTTCACCTTGGACCAAGCCAACAATACGACTCGTACAAACTATTAACAAATAATGCATCAATTTAAGTCCGTTACTAAAATAGCTCCATAACCCAAATATCCACAACAATATCTCAATAATCCAAATATACATAAAAATAACTCCTTTTCCAAATATAAATTAAATCAGCCACTTAGTTAAAATAATCCATAAAAATAGCTCCTTAATCCAAATTTCCACAAAAAATAGCTCTGTAATCCAAACTCTCCATTAAGACAACTCCTTAATCAACATACTCGTAAAAATTCTAACAATAATTCAATCAGTATACAAATGAGCGCTGCCACTAAAGTTCTTACAATTTATTAAAAAAAATACATCAATTCAATTTGACAGAAATAGCTCCTTAATCCATATGTACATAACAGTATCTCCATAATCCAAATATCCATAAACATAGCTCCTTAGTGCTCTTAGTCTAACTACAAATTAAATCAGCTCCTAAATCCAAAGGACCCACAAGACTACCTCCTTAATCCAACTCCCCATAGATATAGCTCCTTAATTGAAACTCATAATAATTCTGAACTAGTGCACAAATGAGCACAGCTATATTTTTTTTTTTGGAGATGGTAACATATTAAATGAGCACTAATATATTCTTACAAATTTTTAACAGAATTGCATTACATATTTAAGTCCTTTAGTGACAAAAATAGCTCCAGAACCCAAATTTCCTAACAGTATCTCCATAATCCTAATATCTATAACAATATCTCCTTGATCCAAACATAAATAAATTTAGCTCCTTTATCCAAATATCTATAAAAATAGCTCTTTAATCCATATATCAATAACAATAGCAACTTACTCCAAATATAAGTTACATCATCTCCTCACATAAATAGCTCCTTAGTCCAATCCAAATCAGTGTTATCAAAGGCGAAAAGCGCAAAAAAGCTCTAAGGTCCGTTGGGGCTTTAAGCGCAAAGTGCAAATAAAACGTGGGCTTTAATAAAAGAAGACGCAATGGAAGAAAAAGTAAAAATATGCATAGTAGTCCAAGACTAATCATTATAAGCATGAATAACAAATATTTGGACAAACAAATTGAAAAAAAATCATAATAAAGTGAAATATGAATTGTTTAATCTCGTCTTTTTAGGATTAGACTCATTCGCAAGGAAAGTATGTGTTAGACCTTTGATGTGATACTAACGCGCCCACAAAGCGAGGCGAAGCGCTCAACGTGTTTTACAATACCGATCCAAATATATATTAAATCAGCTACTTAGTCAAAAAATCCACAAAATTTGCTCCTTAATCCAAATCTTCAAAGAAATAGCTACATGATCCGAATATCCATAATAATCAAACAAAAAAACAACCACCATCGCAGAAAATAAGCAGCAAATATAAAAATACATACATTTTCTGAGGCGAGCAGCAGGGTAGGCACAAGCGGAGCAGCGGCTCTTCTGGATGTGGAAACTGCGACGCCCACACCTCACACATAGTGTGTGTGTCTTGTTCCTCCTCTTACCAAAACTCCCCGTTCCTTTTCCCTATTATTATTCAAAAATATACACACAATGTCAGTTAATAATTACATAAGCGCACAGTGTACTTCAAATGAAAAACTCGTAGTACCATTTCTGCGGCAGAGGCGGAAGAACCCTAATAATATAACGGCGGTGGAGGCTTCTCTTCAGCTGGGAAAAAGTTGAACATATGTAACGCTTGTGGAATTTATACAGTGGCTTAAAGGGGAAATAGGGTTTTTCCGGATGGGCGTCTTTGTTGGGTTTAAATTGGGTCGTTGTAAGAAATGTGGGCTCAGTCCCTTATTGTTGGGCCGTAAAATATGTTACTGGGCTCTGATTAGAATCCAACCTAAAGAGCAAACTTCATTTATTGCCGTCCGCTAGAAACTAATATCAGCCGCTAGCCACATATTGCAATATGCATTTTATAGCCCAAAATATATAATATTTAGCCACAGAATTATACATTTGACCCACAAGCACAAACACAAATTCATCGGAGAAAGAGATAATTTTTCGGCCCAAAATAGTTTTGGCAGAAAACTTCACCGAAAAATTCACGGTCGCCGGAATTCAAATAACAAGCAAACCATCTTTTAGATCTAAATTTTCATAATATCAAAAGCCCCAAAAGCAATAAATAAAACGGAAAGAAAGAATTGCCGGATTTAATGGAAGGTCGCCGGTATTTGAGTTTCCGTCTAGATCTAAAGCGTACGAAATCGAGCACAGCGGGTTAAACTGACTGGATTTTGATTTCGATTTCATGATTTGTGGTGAGGTCGAAGCTGGAGCCTGAGCACTATTAATATTAATACTACAACGGATGAGATTTGACAAATCATGTATTCAATTCTTGAAACCTTCTATTTCACCATGGAAGTCAACATTGTCTTTTCTGATCATTGTCATTTCCTCTTTGTAATATGTTTCAGAGGGTTGGCTCCCATATGGCCCCCGAATATCAATTACTCTCTATATCCTCTGTTGCAACACGTGCATATCAAATATAAATATTTTATCAATCTATTTTTGGACCAACTTTTTCATAAAAATTATAAATGAGGCTAATATTTAAAAGTCATTTTAGATCATGTAATAGACTGGAGAGCATTTTTTTTGAATATTGGTAACAAAATATATGTATACAAAATAGACTGTCACTATATAAAAATTATATAAAATAGACATTTCAGGCTATTAGATATAATATGTTGGGGTCGGAGGGCCATTTTGTGTCAATGGACAAAAAACATGAGCTATTAAAATTTTGAGGGCCTATATAGAGTAGTTTTCTCAACCTAAAAAACATATTAATAAAGGGGAAATACCAGCTATGTCCATTTATAAATAGATTATTACAAAAATTGGCCAATTAAATATTATTAATATTAGCCAAATAGCTACTTGTAGCAACAAAAAAAAGGTCAAAATTTTTCTTTCTTTTTTTGTGGATGTTATTAGAATAGATTGGGTATATCTTAAGGAGCTTTTATCTCAGTTTTGGGATAATTTGGTGGAGTTTTGAGGTGGTTTGAATTGAAAATTCAAAGTAAAAGATGAACATGAAAAAAAATGATAGGTTTATCACACTGTGTATCACATATGTATCATATTTCTATCAAACACGTATCACGTGTATATCGGTATACATGTGAGATACATATGTCGCAGAAGAATTTTTGGAACTCAATTTTAACTATGAATTTTAATACCAAATCAGTCCAAGTCACCTCCAATCTTCCCTAATTTTTGTATATTGACTCATCTATATGCTTTCAATGAATCTCAAACATAACCATTGAAAAAAGTTCTTTTTTGTTTAAATTTTTGAAATCTTATATATATATATTCTTTCCTTCTCGCATCTTGTGTTGCTTATCACACTTAAAATGTGGAAGGAGGCATGTGTTTTTCTTTAGAGAAAGAACCTTATTTCTTTGCGTTTTCAATTTTTATTTGTGTTTCGTTAGTTTTCGTAAATATATGATTAATGACTAGAAATTGGTAAGTTAGGACATTTCTATAAAAATCCGTTAATAAATTACGTCGCATGTCCAATATGCGATTTAAACTTAGTACGATGCTCGTCTGGAATGTGACCTATTGAAGCATTAAGAAGAATATACTAAGGGGTCGTTTGGTATGAGGTATAAGGGTGGTATAAGAATTAATACCACCTTAATACTCTGTTTGGTTAGCAAATCAGGTATAAGTTATACCGGCGTTAATTTTAACACCGGTATAACTTATACCTTCCTCTTATAAATTATTCAATTGTCATTCTTAATACAACATACCAAACAATGAATAAACAACAATCCCAGCACAATTAATCCCAGCGTAACTTATCCCATTATAACTTATACCGGTATAACTTATACCTTCCTCTTATAAATTATTCAATTGTCATTCTTAATACAACATACCAAACAATGAATAAACAACAATCCCAGCACAATTAATCCCAGCGTAACTTATCCCATTATAACTTATACCGGTATAACTTATACCTTCCTCTTATAAATTATTCAATTGTCATTCTTAATACAACATACCAAACAATGAATAAACAACAATCCCAGCACAATTAATCCCAGCGTAACTTATCCCATTATAACTTATACCGGTATAACTTATACCTTCCTCTTATAAATTATTCAATTGTCATTCTTAATACAACATACCAAACAATGAATAAACAACAATCCCAGCACAATTAATCCCAGCGTAACTTATCCCATTATAACTTATACCGGTATAACTTATACCTTCCTCTTATAAATTATTCAATTGTCATTCTTAATACAACATACCAAACAATGAATAAACAACAATCCCAGCACAATTAATCCCAGCGTAACTTATCCCATTATAACTTATACCGGTATAACTTATACCTTCCTCTTATAAATTATTCAATTGTCATTCTTAATACAACATACCAAACAATGAATAAACAACAATCCCAGCACAATTAATCCCAGCGTAACTTATCCCATTATAACTTATACCGGTATAACTTATACTGGTATAACTCATATTCCAACCAAACGACTCCTAACAGAGTAGGTTGCTTATACAAAACGCGTAGTTGCAACTTAAAATCATTCTTGGTACAAAGAAACATCCCATCTTATATAATTGAAAGAGGAAAATACCCATTTAAGACTTTTAAAGCTAAAATACTACTAAAGTTTTAGGCGATTAGGAGCCCTTTGCGCTAATTCACGAAGATAGCGTGAATATTAGTACACACAATTTTGAAAACATCATGAATTCCTGCTTTATAGCTCTAAAACGCCAGAAAACAAAGAACGGTAGTGGCGAAAGCGATGAATATTGTTCATTATGTTATTTATGACCGGCCCAGTAAATTTTAGGCGATTCGGAGCCCATTTCAAGAATTCATGAATATGTCATGGACTCTAGAACACGAAAATTTGAAAAACGTCTTTAATTCATGTTATGGCCTTAAACACCAATAAACGAGGAACAGTCATAGTGAAGAAATGATATTTGTTCATTATATCCTTTCTGATAGACCCACAAAATTTTAGGCGACTCGGAGCCCGTCGCCCGTCGCTCAAATTCATAATGATAGCGTGAACATTAGCAGATAAATAATTAGAAGGCATCCTGAATTCCTATCTCACGGCCCTAAAACTCCAAAAAATGAGGAACGGTAATGGCGAAGTTATGACAATTGTTCATTATTTCATTTTTGATGAACCCATAAAATTTTAAGTGATTTGAAATCCGTCTCCCGAATTCATGAAGATGGCATGAATATTAGCATATGAAAAATTAGAAAGCATCATGAATTCCTGTTTTATGGCCCTAAAACGCCAAAAATCAATAAACGGTAATGGCGAAGCAATGACTATTTTTCATTATATTATTTCTGATGGGCGACAAAAATTATAGATTGTTCGGAGCCGGTTGCCTAGTTCTAGATGATGCGGATATTAGCACATGAAAAAAATGAAAAACATCCTGAATTCCTATTTTATGGCCCTAAAATGCCAAAAAATGAGGAACGACAGTGGTGAAGCAATGACTATTGGTAATTATGTTGCTTTTGATGGGCCCACAAATTTAGGCAATTCGGAGCCCGTCGCCCGAATTTATGAAGATGATGTGGACAATAGCATACGAAAAAAAGGAAAATATCTTAAATTATTGTTTATGGCCCTAAAATGCCAAAAATTAAGGAAGGGTCATGGAGAAGATATGACTATTGTTCATTATATCATTTATGATGGGCCCACAAGATTTTAGGTTATTCGAAACCCATTGCTCGAATTTATAAAGATGTCGTGGACAATAGCACCATAAAAAATTGAAAAACATCTTGAATTCCTATTTTGTGGCCCTAAAACACTGAAAAGGGAGGAACAATCATAGTGTAACAATGACTATTATTCATTATATCATTTCATATAGGCCTACAAAATTTTAGGCGAGTTGGAGCCTGTCGCCCGAATTCATTAAGATGATGAGGATATCAGCACATGAAAAATTGGAGAACATCACGAATTCCTGTTTTATGGCCCTAAAACAATGAAAAAAGCACAGTGGTCATAGAAAAGTAATGTCTATTATTCATTATGTCATTTTTTATGGGTCCACAAAAATTTTAGGTGATTCGGAGCCCGTCGCCCAAATTCATGAAGATGGCGTGGACATTAGCACATGAAAAATTGGAAAACATCATGAATTCCTATTTTATGGCTCTAAAATGCCAAAAAATGACGAATGATCATGGTGAATCGATGATTGTTGTTCATTATGTTGTTTCTAATGGGCCCACAAAATTTTACGCTATTCGGAGTCCGTCGCTCGAAATCATGAAGATGACGTGGACAATAACACCATGAAAAATTGGAGAACATCTTGAATTCTTGTTTTATAGTCCTAAAAACCGAAAAAGGAGGAACGATCATGGCAAAATAATGAGTATTATTAATTATGTTATTTCTGATGGGCCTAAAAAAATTTAGGCTATTCGGAGCCTGTCTCTCGGAATTCATGAAGATGGCGATGACATTAACACACGAAAATTAGAAAACATCATAAATTTCTATTTTATGGTCATAAAATGCCGAAAAAGGTAGAATTGTCATGGAAAAGCAATGATTTGTTCATTATATCATTTATGATGGGCCCCGAAAATTTTAGAGGATTCGGAGCCCGACGCCCGAATTCATGAAGATGGTGTGAACATTAGCACACGAAAAATTGAAAAACGTCCTGAATTCCTATTTTATGGCTCTAAAATGCCAAAAAATAACGAATGGTCATAATGACTATTGTTCATTATGTTGTTTTTGATAGGCGCATAAAATTTTAGGCGATTCAGAGTACGTCATCCAAATTAATGAAGATGGTGTGGACATTGGTACACGAAAAATTAAAAAACATCCTGAATTCTTTTTTTATG
This sequence comes from Nicotiana glauca, assembly GCA_026770625.1. Taxonomy (NCBI): domain Eukaryota; kingdom Viridiplantae; phylum Streptophyta; class Magnoliopsida; order Solanales; family Solanaceae; genus Nicotiana; species Nicotiana glauca. The sequence continues at coordinate 16,397 of MU718046.1, forward strand.
GCCCTACGCCAAAATACGAAGGACGATTATGCTGAAACAATGGCTATTATTTATTATATCATTTCTAATGTGCCTAAAAAAATTTAGGCGATTCGAAGCCCGTCGCCCCAATTCATGAAGATAACATGGACATTAGCATACGACAAATTGGAAAACGTCCTGAATTCCTTTTTTACGGTCCTAAAATATCAAAAAATGAGGAACAGTCATGGCAATGCAATAACTATTATTCATTATGTTATTTCTGATGGGCCCAAATTTTTTTAGGCGATTTGGAGCCCTCGCCCGAATTTATGAAACTGGCATGGACAATAGCACACGAAAAATTAGGAGATGTCATGAATTCCTATTTTATGGCTTTAAAATACCAAAAATGATGAATGGTCATGGTGAAATAATTACTATTGTTCATTATATCGTTTATGATGGGCCCACAAAATTTTAGACGATTCTGAGCCCGTCGCTCGAATTCATAAAGATGGCATGGACAATAACACCATGAAAAATTGCAAAACATATTGAATTCCTGTTTTATGGCTCTAAAACGCCAAAAATAGAGGAACGATGATGAAGAATCAATGACTATTGTTCATTATCTTCGTTTTTGAGAGGCCATAAATATTAGGCGATTCAAAACCCGTCGTCCGAATTTATGAAGAATTAAAAAATTGAAGAACATCTTGAATTCCTATTTTATGGCCCTAATACACAGAGAAAGGAGGAATGGTCGTGGCAAAATAATGACTATTATTTATTATGTCCTTTTTGATGGGCCCGTAAAATATTAGGCGATTCGGAGCTCGTCACCTGAATTTATGAAGATGACATGGACATAAGCACGCGAAAAAATGGAAAATATCTCAAATTCATGTTTTATGGCCCTAAAACGGTAAAAAGGAGGAACAATCATGGCAAAAAAAGATTATTGTTTGTTACGTCGTTTCTGATAGGCATACAAAATTTTAGGTGATTCAAAGCCTCTCACCAGAATTCATGCAGATGACATGGATATTAGCCAAAGAAAAATTGGAAAACAACTTGAATAATGTTTTATGATCGTTCCTCGTTATTTGGCATCTTATGGCCTTACAATAGGAATTCAACACTATTCCTAGATTTTGATGTGCTATTGCCCACACCACCGGCATGCGTCCGCGCGATCGGAGTCGAACCGCTTAAATTTTTGCCAGACCATCTAAAACCACCTAGGGAACCATAGTAATCGCCTCGCCATGCCCATTCCTCTTTTTGGTAATTTTAGGGCCATAAAACTAGAATTTCACTTGATTCCCATATTTTCGTGTGATATAGCCCACTCAATCAGCATGGGTCCGGGCAATTGGAACCGATCTGCCTAAAATTTTGTGGCCCATCCAAAACCACCTAGAGAACCATAGCCATCGTCTCTCCATGACTGATCACGCCCAACTATGTCTTATAAAAAGGACAATGCGGTCGTTGCAAATATAATCCAGTTTACAAGTCCGGAGTTGAATCCCATAGAGAACTAAGGTTTAGTTACAGCTGTTCACTATCACCAAAAAGACAAGCTTGAACAATTCCTAACTTATAGATATTTAGATCCTTGTGTTTAAATAATTAACTAACAAATTAAAATAGTAAATTAACAACTAAATATACTAAGGGTTAGAGACAAGATTAAGGAGGTTTAGAGTTATGATTTCTTTGTCGGAATCCTTCCCCCTGTGTCTTCTATAATTTCGCCTAAGTATTCTCTACCAATCATGAGCACTCTTATTACCGTAAATATCTCCCGAGTAGATAATTTACTAGACGCACTCTCCCGAGCTACGCTAGCTGGATTTTAATACAGCTCACTTCAGATCGCACCCAAGGCTTCGTTATCCCTAATCCCACCTTTAAACTCTCGGTTATTGATCCCTCAT
>MU718048.1:6878-19370 GCA_026770625.1 Nicotiana glauca
TTAAAAATCCTAAATTAAATTACAAGACCTAATTGAATTATCGAAAATAACTAATTAACTCCTAATAACAATTATCCCACTAATTAAATACCAAAAAATAAAAATCACACAATTTGGACATTAAAGGCTAAAAATGTAAATTAAATTATTTTTTGTGATTTTTATTTTTGTAAAACAAACTTAATTACTCCTAATTGTACAATTAAATCTAAAAATGCAAATGCGACATTTTTTTTGTATTTTTCTATTAATTTAGCAAATAGACATGCACACGCAAACGCAAACAATAAGAGAAAAATAACACAAAATCCACAAAAATTGCAAACAACACAAAATTATTTTATTTTGAATTTTCTGGGAATAGTTCTTGTAGGGCAAAAATCACGTGCTCACAGCTGCCCCTCTTTGCTCGGAAACACGAAGAGTTTTCGTGCAAAGATAAAGTGAGCGGATACGAGCGATTTTTGCCCGTTTGAGTACTCTGTGTGAAGCTTTGTTTTTTTTTTGAAAGTATTTGACCGAACCTTTGCCTCAAAAGGTCTCCTACATATCCCTGGCTAAAAGGGAATCAGGTCAATGTAGTTCGGAAAGTTTTGGTAGCTGGGACTACCGTGAAGCTGTGATTTTGCTATTAATGTTGTTGCTGATGCCGCTACTGCTTACTGACCCCTTATTACACCGTGCTAAACAGAAAATAAGAAGCTAGACTAAACTAGTCTATGAGTTACAAAATCTTATCTAGCTTTTGAACTTGCTCTTTCCTGTGTTTCTTGTGGCCTTGTTTCCTCCTATGTTTATTCATTTCTTACTTGACTCGCCGGCCTCTCTTGATTGCCAAACTTGAGCTGTTTTATTTCCTTCTTTTGAGCTTTAGATTATTTTCCCTCGAATCTTGAACTGCTTTCTTCCGATTTCTGAACTTGAATTTATGTTGGGGAACTTGTTGTGATCCTTCACTTTACTGACTTCAACTTGAAATGTATTCCTCTGTTATATGGGCGGGCTCCCAACTTCAAAACTTAAAATGTAATGCCTCCGCATTACTAACTCTTGATTTGATCTTGAAATGTATTCCTCTATTCTGCAGGTGGGCTCTTGACTTTGACTTGAATGTGTACTCCTCTGTTCTACAGGCGGGCTCCTGACTCCCTCAACTTAAAATGTAACAACATCGGTTCTACCGGCGGGCTGCTGACTTCTTCAAACTTAAAATGTAACAACCTCCGTTCAACAAGCAGGCTCCTGACTTCAAGACTTGAAATGTATAAGACTAAAATGTAAAGACTGAAATATATTCCTCCGTTATACGGGCGGGCTCCTGACATCGAAATTTGAAATTTAAAGACTGAATGTATTCTTCTCAGGTGAAAGTTTCAACAGACTGAGATTTTGATATCTTAGGAGAAAAATTCATCTAGCTAAGATTTTGATGCTAGGAGATAATTCATCAGACTAGGTCTAAATTTATGATTACTTAAAATGTAAAGACTGAAATGTATTCCTCCGTTATACGGGCGGGCTCCTGGCTTCGAAATTTGAAATTTAAAAACTGAATGATTACCATCTTAGGAGAAAAATTCATCCGACTAAGATTTTGACGCTAGGAGATAATTTATTAGACTAGGTCTAAATTTATATGATCTCAGGAGAAAGATTCATCAGACTGAGATTTTGATATCTTAGGAGAAAGATTCATCAGACTAATATTTTGACGCTAGGAGATAATTCATCAGACTAGGTCTAAATTTATGTGATCTCAATTTTGATATCTTAGGAGAAAGATTCATCAGACTAAGATTTTGACTCTAGGAGATAATTCATAAGACTAGGTCCATTTTTGTGTGATCTCAGGAGAAAGATTCATCGGACTGAGATTTTGATATCTGAGGAGAAAGATTCATCAGACTAAGATTTTGACGCTAGGAGATAATTCCTCAGACTAGGTCCAAATTTATGTGATCTCAGGAGAAAGATTCATCGGACTGAGATTTTGATATCTGAGGAGAAAGATTCATCAGACTAAGATTTTGACGCTAGGAGATAATTCCTCAGACTAGGTCCAAATTTATGTGATCTCAGGAGAAAGATTCATCGGACTGAGATTTTGATATCTGAGGAGAAAGATTCATCAGACTAAGATTTTGACGCTAGGAGATAATTCCTCAGACTAGGTCCAAATTTATGTGATCTCAGGAGAAAGATTCATCGGACTGAGATTTTGATATCTGAGGAGAAAGATTCATCAGACTAAGATTTTGACGCTAGGAGATAATTCCTCAGACTAGGTCCAAATTTATGTGATCTCAGGAGAAAGATTCATCGGACTGAGATTTTGATATCTTAGGATAAAGATTCATCAGACTAAGATTTTGACGCTAGGAGATAATTCCTCAGACTAGGTCCAATTTTTGTGATCTCACTTGAGATCTTCCACTTGTTGCTTCCCACTTCTTGTTATTTTATCTGAAAACTTCTACTGCTGCCTTGTTATTTTATCTGCAACTTTCCAACTATTACTTCCTACTTCCTGTTATTTTGTCCGAAACTTCCCAATTGTTGCTTCCCCTTTCTTACTTGAAAACTTCCAACTCTCGCCTTCCTTATGATTTCTTACTTCCAACGGTTGCTTCCTATTTTTTTTTCAATTCTTGCCTTCCCCTTTTGTTATCTTATCTGGGTCTTTCCGGCTGTTGCCTTTACTTCTTTGTTGTTATCTTTCTAAGTCTTTCCAACTGACTTCTTATTAACTTGAGGATAAACAATTCATCAGACTAAGATGTTTTCATCTTAGGAGAAACAATTCATCTGACTAAGATTCATCTTAGGAGAAACAATTCATCAGACTAAGATTCTTTCATCTTAGGAAAAACAATTCATCAGACTAAGATTCTTTCATCTTAGGAGAAACAATTCATCAGACTAAAATTCTTTATCTTAGGAGAAACAATTCATCAGACTAAGACTCTTTCATCTTAGGAGAAACAATTCATGAGACTAAGGTTCTTTCATCTTAGGAGAAACAATTTATCAGACTAAGATTCTTTCATCTTAGGAGAACAATTCATCAGACTAAGATTTTTCATCTTAGAAGAAACAATTCACTGCTTTGTTCCTGTTACATACAAGGAAAATTTTGTCAGTTTTTGAAAATGATGGTCGGTTGTGACCTTCTTGCTGGTGATGATTTCCTCATTCCCTTAACACTTTGTGTTATCTTCTTTCTTCCTCAAATCGGTACCTGACTTCAACAAAATAAAAAGGTAACGCCTCCGTTCTACGGGCGGGCTCCCGACTTCAACAACTTAACAAAAAGTAACACCTCCGTTCTACGGACGGGCTCCCGACTTCAACAACTTACCTTATCTGCACTGTGTTGCCATTGTTCCTCTTTGTAACCATTTCCTTCTACTTGAATTACCTATCTTCCAGAATTGTTTTCCTCAAAAACTCGTGTTGTCTTCCCTCAAAACTGCTGGGGATAACACTGCTGGGGAATTAATTACTTACCTATTGGGGAAATCTCCTTCCTTCCCCTTCTTTTTTTTTTCTTTTTCAAAACTACTTCCTTCAAAAAATTTAATTTCTCTCAACATTGTTGGGGATAAAATGTTATCAGCTGGGGATAACGCTGCTGGGGGAATTATATTCCTTCACAAATTTGTGCTTCATTCTTCTGGAAGCTGTTGAGGATGACACTGGCTTTTGCTCTTTCTGAACACCAGTTTCGTCCTTTTGTTCTGTCCGCTGGGGATACAACTTCCTTTCATTAAAATTTGTTAACACCGATGGGGATAATACTGGTTCAAAGACCACTTCCCTTAAAATTGGTGTTATCTTTCTTTTTTCCCAAGTGGATACCTGATTTCCAGAAAATTTTCCAAATGAAAGGAAAAAAATTTCTGCCCCAGTTTGATAATCTTCCACGTGGCATGCCTTTCCGCCATCAATGCCATTTCCTTTTTCCTACTTCAAATCAAAGAAAATTTGTTAGTTTAAAACGCGGTGGCTGGTTGTGATGCTCCTGCTGGGGATGGTTCTCCTCCTTTTTCCCTGCTCTGCGTTTCATTGTCAAAACTTGCTGGGGATGTTATTATTTGCTGGGGATGACATTCCTACTGGGGATAGTTTTTCCCTTTATTGCTTCCCCGCCCTCCTTGACAACTCTTTATGCACAAACCTTTCACCGTTGTTTTCCACTGGTATCCTAACCACCCAAATTCCTATGACAGAGACCCAACTTGAGGATCTTGCATGTTTTACTGATGAACCATTTTCTTCGTTCATCCTTGTCACTGGAAATACCTTTTTTGCTGGGGATATCCCCCTTCTTTCGTGGCATATCTAGGGAACGGGCATTTCCCCGACCTTTGAGTCTCACTGGCCTTGAGATCATTAACCTTCGCTTATTGATGGAGGTATCTGCCTTGACACTGATCCACCCCTTTTTCAATTTCCTCTTGCTGGGGAATATCCTTCTGGACACTGGCCTTGTGTTTGTTCCCTCCTAACTTATACCACTTAGGTGTACCAATCAGATTTCGTCTTGCATAATTGGAAAGCTGATGGCAAATTTTGAAGTCATTTCTAACTTGTTCTGAACAAACAGTCTCTACTGGGGAATTTTTTGATGAAAGGAGAAAGATAAAAAGGAACAGAATAAAGGACAAAGGAAAGAGATGACTCTCTAACAAGAGAAACTATAAAATAAAAACCTATCAAACGCGAATACCGACTCTAATGGTCATGACATGCACATGTGGCCTATCCTCTGTCGTCAATCGTCTTTCAAGACCTTCGTTTGGTGATTCCCTACCTGATTCTCACCCTTATTTGACTTGTAGTGCCCTATGGTTTTCACTAACAAGCCTCTCTCATTTTGGTTTTTCTCTCAGCTTTTAGTCGCCTCAAGGTGCCCGTGAAGGTTTTCACCGATAAGACTCTCTCATTTGTATTACTTTTCAGTTGGGGATTGGAGTGTTACCGCTAAGACTTTCTTTTATTTCCTTTCTGTTGGGAATCAGAGTCTTTTCTGCTGGTAATCAGAGTGTTATGTTCTGATAAGATTCTCTCATTTGCCTGACTTGGCCTCTTTTGAAGACTGATCGAAAGGTTTTTCTTTGGACCGTAATGTGGATTTGGATAGGGCTAGAAAGAAAGGGTACTTGAAGGCTCAAAATAAATCAACTTGGGTTTAAAATTACAACCTTCGGAATTAAACTTATTTATAATAAACACAACTTTTGCCCCAGTTTCTTGCTTGGGGATTTTGATTGATTTTTCTTTTTCTTTTTTCAAAACTATGACCGAGCCGTGAAACGCCTACGTATCCTCTTTGAGGAATCAGGTCAAACGTAGTTCCCAATTACTCGTTGTTCTAATTTTCCTTTTCAATTATTTTTTTTCTTTTTCTTTATCTATTTTTGTTGTTTTCTTTTTCTTTTTCTTTCTCCTTTTCTTTTATTATCTTTCATGTTTGTGTTTCTAGTCTTTGCAACTGATTCCGAAGGAGGGGTATGAAAGAAATCAAATAAGGCTCAAAGGGGAAACGAAGGATAAAGTGTTTAGATAGCAGAATAAAATGCCTTCGTCATTCCAATCTTCAAAACATGCCAAGCACAAACAACACGATTAAAATTCGCCCTAACTTCTGATTGTGCCATATCCGTACATTCGCCTTTCCATTTGTCATTTTTAAAGCACTGTTGGGCAACACTCTCATTTTTATTATCACGAACGACCCCCATGTCAACATGGCCAACTTTCCTTTAACGGTTTTCTTTTTATTTGCCCTAGTTTCACATGACTTGGGCTCCAAATAATCTCAAACCGTTCTTATTTCCTTTAAATGTCCTGATCACCTACCAATGACTTTACGATTAACTTTTAAGGTTAGGCCAAAATTACGTGTGCATGCTATGTCACTAGATTTGACAGAAAAAGAACTGTAGAAAGGAGAGGACTAAACAACAGAAAATGTCTAGAAATAATAGAAAACAGTGCATTAACTAACGAAACAACAATTCGAACAACAAAACAAACAAACTAAAATGGGGTTACAACCCTTAGGACAAACCTAGACAACATTGAATGAGATACTACGACCGAAGGGACTGAAAAAAATCAAAAAATGGAAGTGTTTGATTTACAAACAACATCCAGATTACAACCCTGGAATAACCTGGACAGCAGAAATGACAACAAAATAAGCCACCAAGATTCCTTCTCACACGACTCTCCAATTGATAAGCCTGACATTTAGCTACAAATCTGATTATCATAATCACTATGGCCTTCTCCAATTTCAGTCAGCAAATTCCCGAGTGAATTCTCATATCCCATGTCACCAGGCATCATCCCCATAAAGTGTGCATCATCATGTGCAGGTAAAGGATTCTGCGTGATATTCTGGGTGTCACTGTCTTGGATCACAATCCGGTTTTCCTGGATCTTGTGTTTCCGGCTCACCACAAACTAACCACCTCAATTTTCTCAACAATTCAAAACAAAGAATGTTAGAATGGACTTACTCAGCCCTCATTATTAACAACATCTTTTTTTCATTTTTTTTCTTTCCATTTTTCAAATATTTTTTTTTGGTTATGGTCGAATCTTATGGAGATTGCCTATGTATCATGACCCCGCATGAATCAGACCTTGCATAGTTCGGGCAGATACACGGCAAATAACAACAAAACACATTTTTTCATTTTTTGTAATACAACCAACTTGATAACACAAGTTTAAAAGCTAACCATACTTAACGGATTTTGACGAAAAGACAACCTACAGACTCGAAAATCAAACACACAGACATAAAAAAAATTACAAACTCGAAAACAAACGGATAGATTCCTTCCCCTACATGCCAATTTTAACCAAATGGCTATTTTTGCAAATGTGGCCCCTTCTCAATTTCACATGAATTTTGAGGCCGGGAAGGATTATTTTACAAACTTGTCCGTTCTTTTACGAAACTAGCCTTTCGACAACTGGAAGATACTCTAAGGCTATCTCGGCAAGAACGGTTTAATACACGGTCGAAGCTGGCTCGGCTTATTTTGACCAAAAATCCAAACGGCATTCACTTGCCCATTGACTCTCTTTTTCCTTGTTTTTCAAATTAAAACAAAAATCGAATTTTGCAAACACGGCCTTTCATCATCTCGGGGATGAAGATTTTAAGGCTGTGTGGGCCAACCGGCCAAATCTTTAAGCTGGTGGCTGTTTATGCAAAGTCAGCCTTCCGACGTCTCTTTCGGGAACATTCGGCTATATTTGATAAGAACGGTATCACCCGAAAAAATTAATTTTGACATTTTTGACTATTTTGCAAAAGGGGAGGTTGGATCCGATGGGGATTGACTACATATCTCACATCCGGTGAGAATCAAACCAGCGTAGTTATGCCAAATAGAACAAACTATTTTTGAAAGCAAGACCTTTCCCTTTCTTTTTCAGTGGCGAACAAAACAAACTATTTCGAAAAATAAAACTCATCATTTCTTTTTTCTTTTTTCATTGGCAAACAAAATAATTATTTTGAAAATAAAAAACTTCCCCCTTTTTTTTCTTATTTTTGAAAACAAGACTATTTTTTTTTAAAATTTATTAGCAAATAAAATGAACTATTTTTCATTTTATTGACAAACAAATAAACTATTTTTTAAAAATAAAATCACATTTTTCCTTTATTGGCAAATAAAGCAAACTATTTTTTGAATTTTTTTTTTGGAGAGTAAAACAAACTATTTTGTAAATAACAACTTTTTTTCTTTTTTATTGACAAATAAAACAAACTATTTTTGAAAATAAAAAAACCTTCTTTCTTTTTTTTCAAAAATCTGGCAAAGTTTCGGCACTACTTGGACATTGGTATTTTTTAAAACATGTAATTAACTCCCCGAGCCCTCTACACTGCTATTTCTCTCTTTCTCTTTTTTTTTCTTCTTTTCTTCACAATTTTCCAATATTACCAATTTTCAGAAGCCGGTCAGCATACAAGTCTGAAGCAAATAAATGCGTAAAACAAACAGGATGCAGCAGGATGGTCTTTTTCATTTCAGGTTGCCTGTCCTATACAGACCCAACCCCTGTGTTGAGTCCCCTAAGTCGAATGCAACATGATGAAAATAAGCGTTCCTACTAGGGATCCGGCATGAGGTCACATTTTTCTATGTTCAAAACATGGGTATGCGTTCTAGACTGTGTACCCGAGCGGACAACTCGAGTCAAGGAGGGGAAACTTTCCGGGAACCAAAAGGCCATCCGGCTAAGTAATTTGTCCTGCCTCATTCTTATTTTAAGGTATGACACTAACAGGATAGGGAGTCTCAACCAGTAAGCACATCCCCGGAGGTGAGAAGAAAAGGGTTTCGACACAGTTTATATACAATTCAAATAATATCAAAGCGGTAAACATTTAGCACATTAGCATGAAATATGCAGGGAAATCAGATATAACCAAATACAACAATTTATCTAAGCTCGAATTCTGAACCCTGAACAAAATTTTCTGGGTTCTTTTATCCCCAGCGGAGTCGCTAGAGCTGTCGCACCTCCTTTTGGCGCTACCGCACCCTGCAAAGGGCGTGGTAAATGGAGTTTTTCCAATTAAAGGACAATCGAAATGGGATTCATTTATTAAGAGATTCAGAGTCGCCACTTGGGAGATTTATGGCGTCCCAAGTCACCGGTGGAATACCGAATCGAGGAAAGGTTTGACTCTATTTAACAGTCCGCGGACCAGAAATCCGGATAAGGAATTCTGTTAACCCGGGAGAAGGTGTTAGGCGTTCCCGAGTTCCGTGGTTCTAGCACAGTCGCTCAACTGTCATATTTGGCTTATTTATCTGATTTATAACATGTTCAAACCTATGTGCATTTTTACCTTTTAACCGTTTTTTATTATTATTATTTTATAAGAATTACAACGTCGTGAAAATACATCTCAAACCACGTCACATCAATGCACCCGTGGTTATCGACACATTTCGACTCCGTTGAGATTTGGATTTGGGTCACATAAAGGTGCACCCGAGTTTATGGAGATAACATTATTAAATACGTGCCTAAATATACTAACGCGTTATTATTTTGGGAAGGCCGTGAAATTAGCTAAATGGTCTTTCCCGAAATCTAAGCATTTAAAACAACCATATATTGAGGGCCCCGCAATTTGCGCGTTTTGTCTTGCGAGGCTCGTCTTATTTTTATTAATTAAGGGCAAACATAAAGCAACTATGATTTTCTATATTTTTGTCTATAAAAAGAAAATAAAGAAAAGACCCTAATTACTTAATACTTCAAAATTCCAAACAATAGGGTAAGACTTCTCAATTCGGATTCACTACCTAACTTGAAGGTCCAAATTCACATTATAAAACTGAAACAAAATTTGTAAAAAAGGGAACTGGGCCCTTAGCCTTTTGGGCCTCATGGACACAGCCTAGCAATGGCCCTCCGCCTTTGGGATAGGGCTAACCTGTATTGTGCCACAAATGGAATTGGGCCTAGGTCTGCTTGGGTAGGGCGGACAAGTTTGGCTCCTAAAGGAGCCTAGATCTCCTGTTGATTGTACAATGGCCTATTATCGAAGATATCAGGCCTAGGAGATATGTCATGCCAATTTCAGCTATGAAGCTGATCAAAATCGCATGGATCCTGCGTTTGGGCCCAGGAACACAATTCAAGTTGAATCAAAGCTGATGCTAGTTACGAGCCAAAGGTTGAATTCAAAATTCACAATATTACAGCCTTTCCTAATCGTTTTGTTAACATGCTTAATGTCACTTTCTAGATTCCATTTTTTATTGAAATATGATTTTTTCGCCTTAGTAAGTCAATACACTGAAGCCTGTATCTAAACTAACCAGTTCAAACATACTAGAGCTAACGCTAACAATTTCATATATTGCAACATTTTGTCAACTAACAAATTGAACTAACACATGAGACTAAACTACGTTCGCTAAGGCCCAACCCAATAACAACAACAGCTAAGGAAACTCAGGTAGTCTAGTCATTCAGTCCCAATATACAGTCCACTTAAACAATTCACAAGATTAATAACCTGAATTCTAACAATCACATAATAAGCTAATTATTAAATGAAATACATCCAGCTATAAGCAACAGTAAAGCTGCAGTAGATTAACTGAGCGCGAAATAGCCTTCATTTCACTTTAAATGGTGCTATTCAGCAAAATAGAAGCAGAATAAGTACCTGGAATACAATGAAAAGAGGAGAAACAGGAGATCAGCAGCAATAGCAAGCAGAATTCGAACAACTAGCCCAGAAATAGGTTTAATAACCCAGGAGAGGTTCGAAACCAAACAACATCAAAATCTTAGCACAATACTACTCGAATAAGCTCAAAACTCTTGAAATTGAATCCAAGATCTCCAGAAAGCCAAGCACACAACCGAAATAACTCAAACAATACCAATCAATATCTAGTAGTATGAATACCAATAGCAAATGATCAAAAAACAAACCAGAAAATGTTTGAAATCAAACAGAACGACCAGATTAACTAAAAACCACCTCCAATGACCCCAAAATCACTTGAAAACCAACCAATAAACCTCAAAAGCTTCAGTAAGCAAATAATGAACTAGAGATTGCAACTCAGTAGCTAGAACTCTGAACTTCTTCAATGGAACAGTGGAACCAAGTGTATGTATCTATATTTCTGTGTGTTCTCAAACTCTCAGCCAGCTTTCTATATGAATTCCTATTACTTTCAAATTGTTTCAGACTCTCAAAAATGCTCAGAGAAGTCTAAGAAATCTCTCTTAGACTTTTGAATTCTCAACCGCGATTCTGCCTGGTTTTCGTCTAAACGAAAACCCATCTCGCCGATGTTTCTGACCGTGTATGTGTGTGTGAGCAGTAAGGAGTGACGATGGAGTGAGTGGTTGTCGGCGTGGAGTTGGTCAGCGAAGTGAGAGGTCTGGCGGCGAGAATGGCAAAAAGAAACTAGCGAGATGGGTGGTCGTTCCTCGCTGGTGGCTCACTAATGGGGTGGTCGTGTGAAGGAGCAGAGGCGGCGACTGGGTTGGTTGGTGAGGAAGATGGAGATGGCAGCGACTTGGGCGGCGTTGGTGGTCGCTTGGTTGTGAACGACGAGGGGGAGGCGGGTCTTGAAAGGGATTTAGGGTTGGGGAATGAAAAATGAAATGAAAAGAAGGGGGGGTCGTTTGGTTCATGGGTAAGACAGGGTGGATGGTCATTGGCTGGGGTAAGTGGTATTTGGTTTGGGCCTGGGATATTTCAAATTAGAGTAAGAGGCCCAATCCGATTGCCCTTTCATATTTTTTTTTGATCTCTTTTCTTTTATTTGTTCCAAAATTAAAATTTAAAAATCCTAAATTAAATTTCAAGACCTAATTGAATTATCGAAAATAACTAATTAACTCCTAATAACAATTATCCCACTAATTAAATACCAAAAAATAAAAATCACACAATTTGGACATTAAAGGCCAAAAATACAAATTACATTATTTTTTGTGATTTTTCATTTTTGTAAAACAAACTTAATTACTCCTAATTGTACAATTAAATCTAAAAATGCAAATGCGACATATTTTTTGTATTTTTCTATTAATTTAGCAAATAGACATGCACACGCAAATGCAAACAATAAGAGAAAAATAACACAAAATCCACAAAAATTGCAAACAACACAAAATTATTTTATTTTGAATTTTCTGGGAGTAGTTCTCGTAGGGCAAAAATCATGTGCTCACACTATTTGTTAGGTGTTATTTGTGGAGTACGACATATAGGCATGGTGGCGAGTATATATACGTTGGTGTCAAGCATGCCCGTGAGTCTTGTATTATAATTGTTATGACTCTGTTGTAGTTTATTGCTCTTCATGTGTTATTAGTATTATTGTTCCCTTGCCGGGACGTGTAGGTTATTGTTGTTGATCCCTTGTTGGAAATTAATTGTTTACTTGCATTCTCCCTTGCCGAGATAGTTGAATTGGTAATTTGTACCCTCGCAGGGTAAATAATTGTATTATCAAATTTCCCTTATTGGGATCCTGCCTCGAAACACTTATATATTATGAAATGGGATTGTGTGGCACGCCGACCACTTATATATATTATGAAATGGGATCGTGTGGCACGCCGACCACTTATATATATTATGAAATGGGATTGTGTGGCACGCCGACCATTTATATATTATGAAATGGGATCGTGTGGCACGCCGACCACTTATATATTATGAAATGGGATCGTGTGGCACGCCGACCACTTATATATTATGAAATGGGATCGTGTGGCACGCCGACCACTTATATATTATGAAATGGGATCGTGTGGCACGCCGACCACTTATATATTATGAAATGGGATCGTGTGGCACGCCGACCACTTATATATTATGAAATGGGATCGTGTGGCACGCCGACCACTTATATATTATGAAATGGGATCGTGTGGCACGCCGACCACTTATATATTATGAAATGGGAT
>MU718048.1:19589-31652 GCA_026770625.1 Nicotiana glauca
AAATGGGAGCGGGTGGTACGCCTACCACAAGATATAATGAAATGGGAGCGGGTGGTATGCCTACCACAAGATATAATGAAATGGGAGCGGATGGTATGCCTACCACAAGATATATGAGAAATGTTATCGGGTTGCACGCCTGCAATAAGATGTGATCTAAAAGTAAAATCTGCCTTTTTTTTTCCTTATTCTTGTTAGTGGCTGGATTTTGATTGCATCCTTATGGTGATGTCGTGCACTTTCTTCTGCTGTGTTTATTTGTTGTTATCAATTCAAGTGTTTAAACTGTTTGAATTCCTTTACTGTTGCGGCCCTTCGTGTTAGAACCTACAGTGTTTGCATTATTTCACCGCATTTATACATATATATACATTTCAATACTTCAAGCTTCAATAATTGTACTTTACTTAAAGGGAATTGCTACTATGCTTTGATTTATTGATTTCTCGCATCAAAGGTAATAATTCATTCGATATTGTACTTTAATTGGAAAGGGTATTTTCTTTATCAAATTATTTCTAAAAAAAAAATAACTTCATCTCCTCGTGTTGATTTCCTAATTGGTTTGGAAGTTGTACTCTACTTTATGTTAAGTAAATGAGGCTCTTTGAATATTCTTAATTATATTAGGTTATGGACCCTATGAACTGAGTAACATGAGAATATTGTTGTGCAATATGAGATAGAAATATGTTGGCACAAGGTGCCTGGGAAAATATTATAGTTTTATTTAATTGCACGTGAGTTGTCCATGCGGTTGTAATATAAATATGGGCACGAGATGCCGTAAAAATAAAAAAGTGGGCTGAGACTTATATTATTATGATTATGAAATGAGGCGTCACAATGTGACCTTTACTCGAAAGAATTATATTCGAAAAGTATTTATTTGAAGAAAATATATTCGAAATATATTTATTGAAAAAATATTATCTTAGACATTATTATTTGAAGGATTTAATGGTGAAAGACTTATATTTGAAGGACTTCATTAATTTATTGTACTTGTATTTATTATTTATTGAAAAATAATTATGTTATCCTTGTGCCTGCTATTTATATCACTGGTTGATCATTGTTGCCATCATTGTTATCTGCTTCCTACTATTTTGTACGCTGTCTTGCACAGGTTTATTTGGTAGTCTGGTCCTAGCCTCGTCACTACTTTGCCGAGGTTAGGCTAGGCACTTACCAGCACATGGGGTCGGTTGTGTTGATACTACACTTCTGTACATTTTTGTGTACAGATCTAGGTATTTGATCGATAGTAGTTGTTCGTTGCGGTGGAGACTCAAGATAAATCTGTAGCAGCGTTCGCGGTCATCGGAGTCACCTTCAATCGTACTTATTTCCATTTGTTCCCTTTGTTTCGGAACAGTGATGTATTTATTTTGTATAACTATTCTTAGAAAGGCTTGTGACTTGTACTACCGGTTTTGGGAATGGTAAATTGCTTAGAGAAATTTTATTTTAAGTTAATAAATAGCAATGTTATTTCAGCTAATGTTAGGCTTACCTAGTTTAGAGACTAGGTGCCATCACGACTCCTTCGGAGGGATTTTTGGGTCGTGACAAGTTGGTATCAGAGCTCTAGGTTCATAGGTGCTACAAGCCATAAGCGAGTTTAGTAGAGTCTTGCGGATCGGTACGGAGACGTCTATACTAATCTTCGAGAGGCTATAGAACTATTAGGATAACCTCACTTCTTTCATTCCTTATCGTGCGATATTTATTCAGTTTGAAGCATATATCCTTTGTTCTTTTGCATCCACTCATGTATGGAATTGCGCACTACGCCAATGGTTTGGCATATCGTAAAAAGGATATAAGAGGGTGTGGGTTGCTCAACCATTATTACCATGTGTCGATCAGAATCGAGGATATAGATGTGCAAGGAGATCTTTTAGTTGTGCGCATGGAGGTGCATCAGATCTCGACATCTGGTTGATGAGTACAATATTAAAAAGGTTTAATTGTTTCCTATTCATCATATGTGGGTGTAAATCTAAAAATATAGTTGGTGGTATTAGAGACTATGTGTTTCGTATGGAATTTCTACTTAGAAAATGGTACTTACTAACCATCCAAGACACTAGAGGAAACGAGTTTAACCGTCACGAGGATGACATGAGCCAAAAAAAATGGCTTGAGGTGTCTTATGACCAGTGTCGTACGAGCAATAAAGGTTAGTATTGTGAATCATCGGAATGTTTCATATGGCTTCGTGCCAGGTGAGGGGAGTCTACTATCAACGATCAAATTGTGGGGTCATGTGTTATGCAAATTTTGGCCGGAGATGTATTTATGTGGTAGTGAAAAGTTTTCCAAAACTTATATATGACCAAGAGCTGAGATTTAAAAGAGATAGTGATGAGACTTGAGATATTCCCGCGTCCTTACAATTCGGGGTCATGGAAACATATTCAGTATACTCGCAGTGCTTAATTTTAATCAGAACACTCGCATGGGGCAATTATCTTTTAATGTACCGGTGGTATGGAATTCCCTACAATGTTTTTTTTAAGTTATCCGGTACATACTCAGTATGAACAATCGAACTGCGGATGGGTTGTTATGAATATGGTAATATTAGGAACATCTTGAGAAATTATCCTAGACTTGGGATAAATCCATTCCACAAGAGTACACATGTCACGTACTCCATTACAATTGCTTCTCTACTTACATTGCCAGTTAGGGATGGAGGAATGACGGGTAGATGGCGCCTAAGAGGTGGAGACCCGACCCATTGATATATTTGCCATAGTATGGTTGAGGTCGTTACACCTGATAGTGTCGTTACAAGTACAATCCCGAGATACTATAAAGTAACAATTTCCTTAACTTGATTCGGTTCTGAGTATCGAGGCAAACCCTTATAATATGCTCCAATCATGAGTGAGCTTCGTGATATTAAAGTTTCTTATGTGAATACTTTTGTTGGGAGATTAGATGGAGATAGCTATGTCTATCATTATGTGTTAGTCACTAAAAATAGTTGTGATGTGATTTCAAAAAAAAAATTGATTTAAATTGCGAATTTTATTCCCTATCGGTGTGAGGGTTCATTATATGTTGTGATTTTGTTTGACTGAATTTATTTAGAAGAAAAAGAAAGGAAATGAAAAATTTGAGTTGGCACAATGTGCATATTACTTGTGGTACGGAGCTGAGGACGAGATCCTCGTATTTTTATATATGATGTGAGATATTTAAACTAGGCTACAAGCTGCGGTGGATGTTATATAAGGACGAGGTCCTTGTGGTGAAAATTTATGTGTTTAAAATTCTTCCTTGTGAAAAAATTAAAAAAAAAATTGTACTATAGTACTTATAGGGAGTCATGCCTATAAGACTTATTTGAAAATTGTCATATGAATATCATTGGGTATAATTCGCCAAATATGTATTATAACTATTGAGTTTACCCTGCAAGGTGAGTGCCCATGTGGCGTTAAATTTGAGTCGTTAATTTGTGTAAGTTATTATGAGGTCTTCGTGCCTTGTTGTTGGTAAAGTAGAGGTTTGAAATGAGATTTTGCTAACCTGAAGTTAATTGGCAATTTTGTAATCGATTATGCACAACTATTAAAACCAAAGATGTGGTTAAGGTCATGCATATGGTGTGTTTCATGTCTAGATATTATTATGATAATTTCGCACTTGTAACGCAGAGATTAATGTTATTGATATATACATTTTGGAGCATTGTTGAGTTATGGATGTGTTGTTATGAGTTGTTTGGGTGTTACTCTGACAGGTGATAGTCCCAATTACAGGGGAGACTCTGTCGAAATTTCTGAAAAATTTGAGAATTAGAAAAAAATTTGGGATATTGAGATGTGCGAAGGAAAAGAAAAGTTACATTATGTGTTTGAGAGCGGACTCTACTTCTTATTCGAGGGTGAATGACCCTAAGTGGGGGAGCACGTAACAAATGTTAAGCGCTATTAAAATGTTGATGCGTGCGTAGGCACGAGTTGCTATAGCCGGGTGAGACTAAGATCGTGTGATGATGTGAAAATCGGACCTTTTCGAAAATGTTCGGAGTGTAAGAAATTTGGTCTTAAAGTTTACAAATATGGGTAAGATAAATATCCTCAATTGAAATGGTATTGTCAGACTTATTTCGGATGTGGTAATGTGGGATCAATCGCGAGTTCTTAGTAACCTCTTCCGAATAATTCTTAGTACGTTCGAGGACGAACGTTTGTTTAAGAGGTGGAGGATGTAACGACCCAAATTTTTATTTTAAGAATTCGCATTTTCGTTCAACGGCATAAGACCTTGAGAAGCTTTATAATATGCATCACGACCCACATGTATGGTCGAGTTTGGCATTAGTAAGATTCAGAGTTAAATTTAAAGAAGAAGAAAAATCAAAATCTTATTTTGAAAGCTCAAATGGAAAGAATTGACCGGAGAGTTGACTTTTGAGAAAACGACCCCAAATTGGAATTTTAATGATGTAAATAGCTTCTCATGGTAATTTTGGACTTAGAAATATGTCCGAAATTGAATTTGGAAGTCCACAGGACAATTCAGCGCTTTTTGACGAAGTAAGAAAGTTGGCATGTTCTAATTATATTATTTATTATGTGAAAGAGGTCTATTACTATGATGGATACCAATTGAATATGATAGCAAGTGTACGAGGTGTACTACAAGATATATGGGGTCTAAGGAAAGTCCTATATCTAAGCCAAGTTGGAAAATTTTCATAATAGACTAAAGTTGCAAATGAGTACGCACTAGACCTCACTTTGGGACGAGCATATCTACATATATATAATGTGTTATATGATTCATAACCTATCAAATTAAAAGTCTTTGAGTCTAGTTTCTAACGCTTCAAACCGTTCATCATTTGGACATTTATACAAAAGAGTTATGATGGATTTACTGAAAGCAGGTAATGTTGTGTTCTGCGGCAGAGGCAAAACGTTGTTGCCGAATGCGATTTATAAGTCGCATTTGACAACTGCGACTCGCTTGGACAGATTATAAAACGTAAGTTTCAGTCATTTTTAACACATTTGGAGCTATGGAGCTCGTATTGAGGCGATTTTAGGCGGTTTTCACCATATGGATTGGGGTAAGTGATTCTAACTCGATTTTGGTTGAAATACATGAATCTATTGTTGTTTTTATCATGAAATTAGTGAATTGAATTGAAAATGGTATAAATTCTCTATACCTTAGATTTAAGATTTGGAGGTCGATTTGTTGTTGGAATTTAGTAATTTTGGTATGGTTGGACTCGTGGTTGAATGGGTGTTCATATTTTGTAACTTTTGTCGGATTCCGAGATGTGGGCCCCACAGGCAATTTTGAGTTAAATTTCAAATTTTAATGGAAAATGTAGAAATTCATATGGAATTAATTCCTATAATTTTTATTGACTGAATCGAATTGTTTATGACTAGATTTGAGAATTTCGGGGACGAGATTGCGAGGCAAAGGCTTGTTGGAATTTTGAATTGGTTGCAAAGTGAGGTAAGTGTTTGGTCTAACCTTAGCTTGAGGGATTAGGAGTTGTGTCCTATTTGTTAGGTGTTATTTGTGGAGTACGACGTATAGGCATGGTGATGAGTATCTATACGTTGGTGTCAAGCATGCCCTTGAGTCTTGTATTATAATTATTATGACTCCGTTGTGGTTTATTGCGCTTCATGTGTTATTAATATTATTGTTCCCTTGCCGGGGCGTGTAGGTTATTGTTGTTGCTTCCTTGCCGGAAATTAATTGTTTACTTGCATTCTCTCTTACCGGGATAGTTGAATTGGTAATTTGTACCCTTGCAGGGTAAATCATTGTATTATAAAATTTCCCTTATTGGGATCCTCCCTCGAACCACTTATATATTATGAAATGGGATCGTGTGGCATGCCGACCACTTATATATTATGAAAATGGGAGCGGGTGGTATGCCTACCACAAGATATAATGAAATGGAGCGGGTGGTACGCCTACCACAAGATATAATAAAATGGGAGCGGGTGGTACGCCTATCACAAGATATATGAGAAATGGGACCGGGTTGCACGCCTGCAACAAGATGTGATCTAAAAGTGAAATCTGCCTTTGTTTTCCTTATTCTTGTTAGTGGCTGGATTTTGATTGCATCCTTATAATGGTGATGTCGTGCACTTTCTACTGTTGTGTTTATTTGTTGTTATCAATTCAAGTGTTTAAACTGTTTGAATTCCTTTACTGTTGTGTCCCTTCATGTTATAACCTACATTGTTTGCATTATTTCACCGTATTTATACATAAATATACATTTCAATACTTCAAGCTTCAATAATTGTACTTTACTTAAAGGGAATTGCTACTATGCTTTGATTTATCGATTTCTCGTATTAAAGGTAATAATTTATTCGATATTGTACTTTAATTGGAAAGGGTATTTTCTTTATCAAATAATTTCTAAAAAAAAAAATAACTTCATCTCCTCGTGTTGATTTCCTAATTGGTTTGGAAGTTGCACTCTACTTTATGTTAAGTAAACGAGGCTCTTTGAACATTCTTAATTGTATTGGATTATGGACCCTATGAACTGAGTAACATGAGAATATTGTTGTGCAATATGAGATAGAAATATGTTGGCACAAGGTGCCGGGGAAAATATTATAGTTTTATTTAATTGCACGTGAGTTGTCCATGCAGTTGTAATATAAATATGGGCACAAGATGCCGTAAAAATATGAAAGTGGGTTGAGACTTATATTATTATGATTATGAGATGAGGCGTCACAAGGTGACCTTTACTCGAAAGAATTATATTCGAAAGGTATTTATTTGAACGAAATATATTTATCGCCGAGGTTAGGCTAGGGACTTACCAGCACATGGGATCGGTTGTGCTGATACTACACTTCTGTACATTTCAGTTTAAGTTAATAAATAGCAATGTTATTTCAGTTAATGTTAGGTTTACCTAGTTTAGAGACTAGGTGCCATCACGACTCCTTCGGAGGAATTTTTGGGTCGTGACAGAAGCGAACCTATAAGAAAAATTATATTGAATGAGTATTTCAAAATTTATATAAAAGTAAATAAAAATACTTAATGAAATGTAAAAAACATGTATAGTCGAGGCTCGGCCCTCGACCTAGCTTTCTGGATCAGTCTCTTTCTTCTTCTTTACAATACGAGTCTCATTGAATAGTCCATCTTGCTTCATTGACATCATAAAGTTGTCTGGTGGCTTTGGTGATTATCCTCGCGGTACTATCACTCGGGATGAACTTGCATACAGAGAATAACTTGGATACAGTACCTGACAGGGTGTGTCTTTGATCAATTGTTGTTCTCATTAGCGACAATGATTATGAGAAGGTAATGGCATATGTTTCAAAGTGATGGTGTAGATAGGAATTTAACATTTCCTAAGCAGATAAAAGAAGAGGTTATAGATGAATTCTCTACTTCATTTTTCAAGAGGAGAAGAAGTTTAATTGAGAGTGACAATGTTGATGGTGATGGAAAGTTATCCGTTGCTCATGGCAGTTTACATAAAACGGGGATCTTAAGACCCAGTGATGACAAAGACGAAATGAAGTTTTATTCTCATCTTTCTTCCAAGTCTGATCCATACAAGCTTGTGGGATTGGTGATATTTCTTCGGATTCAGATAATGATTTGAGTGACAAAAGTATGAAAATGCTAATCAAAAGAATTAAAGGTAAAACGTTTTTCTTGGAAGAGAAGGATGCCGAATTCTGCATGAACGTGATATGTGCGCTTTATAGGCAGCAGATTTCTCCAAACTTCTCTTCCTTAGAGAAGCGTTTTACCTTTAATTCTTTTGATTAGCATACACATACTTTTGTCACTCAAATCATTGTCTGAATCCGAAGAAATATCACCAATCCTATTAAGCTTTTACGGATCAGACTTGGAAGAAATTTGAGAATAGAACTTCCTTTCATTTTTGTCATCACGAAGTCTTATGATCCCCGTTTTATGGGAACTGCCATGAGCAACATACAACTTTCCATTACTATCAACCTTGTCACTCTCAATTAAACTTCTTTTCCTCTTGGAAAATAAAGTAGAGAATTCCTCTATAACCATTTCTTTTATCTACTTAGGAAATGTTAAATTCCTACCTACGCCATCACTGTTTGAAACACATGCCATTGCCTTCTCATCATCATTGTCGCTAATGAGAACAACAATTAAAGACCCACTCTGCCAGGTACTGTATCTAAGTTATTCTTGGTGGAAGTTCCATTGCATGTCTAATAAAGTCATCAACCCCTTCTGCAAAATCCTCCCGCAATCCTAAATTTTTATTCATATCCACAAAAGTTCAATTCATATCCTAAAGGCTTAATTTGTATCCTAAAAGTTCACTTCATACACAAAAATTTTAATTCATATCCCAAAGGTTCAATTCATATCTTAAAAATTCAATTCATATCCTAAAGGTTCAATTCATATCCTAAAGGTTCAACTCATACCCACAAAGTTCAATTCATATCCTAAAATTTCAATTTATAAACTAAAATTCCAATACATAAACAACTCATACCCACAAAAGTTCAATTCATATCCTAAAATTTCAATTTATAAACTAAAATTCCAATACATAAACTAAAATTCCAATATATAAACTAAAGTCCAATTCATATCCTAAAGGTTCAACTCATAAACTAAAATTCCAATTAAAAGTTCAATTCATAAACTAAAAGTCCAATTCATATCCGAAAAATTCAGCCCATACCCTAAAAGTTTGATTCACAAGAACAAATCATATACCCTAGATTCTAACTAGCAAAATTCAAGACAACACATAGCAAATTTTATAGGAATTAGTATGGTTTAGGGTTTCTTCTCTTCAAACCATTTCTTCCCCAAATTGGTAGGTAAAAGTAAATATTTTAGCTACTAACAATTATTGTAGATTTAATTTAGCTAAGAACAATTAATTTTTACAAATCAAACTAGGAGGAATTAAACAAAATTATTGTATTTCTAAAAAAACAAAGAAAGGAGAGAGAAACCTACCTGGGCAGTGGAGGACGCCGGCGGTGGAGCTGCTGTCGTCGGTGGCATCGATGGCGCCGCTGCTGCTGGGAGTCGGAGTGGGGTTTGAGTGTGACAGACAAAAGAGAGAGTTTGGGGAAATTTCTTGAAGAAAATAAGAGAATGAGAGGGGAAACCCGATTTTGACACTGTTTTTAGAAATAGCGACCAAAGTTTGGTAGCGAAATAAGTTTTGAATATATATATATATATATATATATATATATATATATATATATATATATATATAGAGAGAGAGAGAGAGAGAGAGAGAGACGCACGCTTCGTAGTACTACTTAACTGCATCTATAGCATGTTAGAGTATATTTTAGTCTATTCATTTCTTGTATTACAAAAGTGTTAACTGCTTACATTTATATTATTTAGATAGTAAATACAAAAGTAATTTTTAATTCTGATCATTGTTGACCTGAAAAGAGACGAACTTTGGTCGCTAATAATACATAAATTTAAATTAGCGACCAAAGTTGGTCGCTAAATTTAAATCAGATTTATTTATATTTTATATAATATTTAAAATAATAATATAATTGTTAAACGTTAGAACTAGGTCCCAGATTAGCGACCAAAGTTGGTCTCTATTTCAGTAAGTGACCAACTTTAGTCGCTAATTTTGAATTATATTTATTTATATTTTATAAATTTTTTTAAATAAAAATATAATTATTAAAATTTTATAACTGGGTCCCATTTTAGCGACCAAAGTTGGTCTCTATCTCCTTACCCTTTAATTAGCGACCAACTTTGGTCACTAATTTTAAATTATATTTATTTATATTTTATAAATTTTTTTAAATAATATTATAATTATTAAAATTTTATAAGTGGATCCCCCTGTAGCGACCAACGTTGGTCGCTAATCTCGGTATACCTTTGACCAAGCAAGTCCGACCAGTCTGGTTAACATTTTGACGAAATTAGCGACCAACCTTGATCGCTAGTTTATTTCAAATAATTATTTTATTATTTTCGCCAATTTAACAACCAACTTTTGTCGCTTTTCGTGACAGACCAACTTTGGTCACTAAATTTTGGTCCTTTTTTCCGGAATTCTTGTAGTGATTGACAGCCATTAAAAAATTTTGAAGCTTTGAATTCGAATTTGAGATTTTAAAAATCATTATTTATTTGGATTGAATGTTGTTGCAAATAATTGGGAATATGGTTTGGAGTTTATATCTCAATTTTGAGGATATTTTGGTGAAGATTAGACTTGATTTGGCTGAATTTCAGATTGAAACTCGACGAAGAAGAAGGAGAAGAAGAAATTGTACTTACGAAATTGTAGTAAAATTGTAGGTAAATTGTATTCCATTGTTTATATATATATTTTTAAATAATGTATGAAAGTTAAATAATATTGTATAAAATTTATATAAAAATTATTTTAGTGTTGTATGATATTGTAGTTGTATATAAACTGGGTAGAAATAATGTATTAAAATTGTAGATAAGTGGCATAATATATAATTAGTTATATGAAATTTATTTTTACTATATATAAATCAAATACAAAATATACAAAAGACATATTGTATAAAATTTGTATAAAAATTATATTTAAGTGGTATGATATTATATTTGTATATAACTAGATAGAAATAATGTGTGAAAGTCGTAGATAAGTTGTATAATATATAATTAGTTGTATGAAATTTATTTTTACTATGTATAAATCAGTTACAAAATATAAAAAAAAAAGACATATCGTATAAAATCGGTCCCAAGTGGCTAATATTATTGTTGGTTTGATAATCTCTTCACAAGCACAATTGTGTTGCATCGATAGTATTTTTCTTTGTCCTAATTGAAAAGAGTTATGACGGACAACCTCAAAAGGTCAAACCAGCCATTCCATTCTAGGCTCTAGATGTAAAAACGTTGAATTCAATAACCTTGATCTTGCCGATGCCCGTTATATTTTATTGGGATAATTTCAAAAACCTCCCTCTGAGTTTTGCCTCATCACACTAACTCCCCTTGTGGTTTGTGATATTATGCTTATTTCCCTTATTTTGATTTTTGTAACAATTATTTTAATTTCTTTTTCATTAACAGAAAAAAAATGTCATCTGACTGATTTACCTTTCTTCCTAACATTTTGCTCTTTTTATTAATTTATTTTAATGAACATCTTCTTCAACAACAGAGCTTTCACGTAATCTTTGAGATGACTTCCACTAGTATGAATAAAAAAGGTGAAGGAAAAGAAGTAATTCCTCTTGCGAGCTCTAATTTCGCAACTTATGTATGGTCACTGCAGTTCATATTCGAATTATTAAATGAAAATGACATATATAAAAACATTAAGATAGAAGGAACAATAGTTAGATGTCTTTATGGAGAGAAGAAAAAAAAGAAAATGGTGTAACTAAATCCCTTGATTGAACGCAGTAATAATAGATTGTGAGCTTTTTAAGGTGGAATGTATATATTTTGTAAATAAAATTTATTTAGGCCGGATAATTAGCTAAACATGGAATTTAGGATAATAAAGTTTCCAATAGTGTATAGGTATGTAAAAATACATTCTCTTTATGCCGCAACTTTGAGGGGATTTAGTACATAACCCCTATTTAAGCCTATTTACTTTTTGGAAATTAGAAGTGATTATTTCTCATTATATAACCTAAACTAGGTCAGTTAGCTGAATGGGCTTTGACCTAACAAGGGTGGACCGGGGGAAGTGCACAGTTAGCCACTAATAAGATATGTATTTACTTTTAAGCTACTATTTAAAATATCTTTAGTCTTTAGCCACGCTCTAATAAATTTTTACCTGCCCGAACGAAAATACCCTTCTGCTCATAAAGTTCAGGACCAAGTGCCCTTAACTTATGAGTTTGTTGCTGTAAGTTTAGGACTAGCTGTCCTTAATTTATGAGCTTGTACGTCTAAGTTTATGTAACAACCCAACCGGTCGTTTTGAGCTCCAGTGCGTCATTCAGCAGTTTGAGGCCATGAGCAGCTTCATCTCAGGTATATTGACTTGTGTGTATGGTCAGAATT
>MU718050.1:0-63170 GCA_026770625.1 Nicotiana glauca
CATAAATCTCCCAAGTGGCGACTCTTAATCTCAATAATAAATCCCGTTTCGATTGTCCTTTAATTGGAAAAACTCTCTTTTACCACGCCCTTCGCGGGGTGTGGTAGCGCCGAAAGGAGGTGTGACAGTAGCCATGAACAGTACCCAGTGAATAGTGCCTGTGAATAGTTCCTGTGAACATTATCTCTGAACAGTGACGTGAACAGTGACGGATAGAATCTTAAGTTTTGGAAATGGGACTTCGAACCCATTTTCCATTTTTTTGATTTGGAGCTCGGATAGGGCTATTTTTGGACAGATTTTCATAGAGAACAATGGGGTAAGTGTTCTTAACTCAATTTTGGTTATATTACTCGAATCTATTGCAAGTTTTATCGTTAATCCGTGAATTTAAGGGAAAAAACACTTAGAAACCCTCTTGGATATCATTGAGGATTTGAAGGTCGAAACTATATGGGAAATTATTAAATTTGGTATGTTAGACTCATGGGGAGATAAGGAACACGTTGATGTAAAAAATTTCTGAATTTCGGGACGTGGGCCTGGGGCTCGGGTTTTTGCTAATTTCGAGAATCTTGATATTTTTCAATTCTTTTGAATGGGCTTTGTTCCCATAACGCATTGTGACCTATTCATTCTTATTTTGATAGATTCGACGCACAGGGAGATCAATTCCAAGGGCAAAGGCGTCGCGAATTAATGAAATAGCCGGTTTGAGGTTAGTAATAGATGTAAATGCTGTGTTGAGGGTTTGAAACCCCGAATTTGCACATCATAGTGCTAAATCGAGGTGACTTGCACGCCGGATAACGGGCGTGGGGTAGAGCACCGTTGGGATTGTGACTTGGTCCGTCCCGCTTAATGAAAACACTATCTAATTTCTTGGAGTTCAATTGACATCCTAATAAATGGATTAATTATCATAATTGGGCTTCGTGCCAACTATTTGAATCCTTCAGGGATTGTTTTACTAGTTTCCTACCATGTCTACAGAAAAATTGAACTCAGCCCTAGTATTTAATACTGTTTTGCAAACTCAGTCACTTTTCTCAAAACTTGGGAGTTAAATAATATTTCTAATGAAGTTTGGGCTGAATAATTTATTTGCTATTGTGCCGAGAGGCTTATGTGATTTTGGACTGTTTATGGGATCGGGCTGCGCGCTGCAGCGGTATTATATTTAAGGGATCGGGCTGCGCGCCCAGCGGTATTATATTGATATTGATATGAGGCCAAGGGCCTAGATTTAATTCCACGAGATGGCTTGATATTGCGCTTGAGTTGTAGGAGCCCCTCCGGAATCTGTACATACCCCCAGTTAGCGCCGTCGACGATAAATAAATGGATGGCTCGTGCTGCATGCCGCATTGGGTACTAGAGAGTACCGGTTTATGTGTTGCATTACTATAACGACCCGACCGGTCGTTTTGAGCCCTAGCACGTCGTTCAGCTATCTAAGGCCATGAGCAGCTTCATTTAAGGTATTGTGACTTGTTTGCATGGTTGGAATTTAAATTCAGGAAGATCGGAGTTAAATTTAAATGAAAATTCTCATTTGAGAAGCTTAAAGTTGAAAGAATGAACTAGGATTGGATTTTTGAGTAAACGACCTCGGAATCGGGTTCTGAAGGTTCCAACAGGTCCATATGATGATATCGGACTTGGGCGTATGCCCGGTTCGGGTTTCTGATAACCCGGGAGCGTTTTGGTGCCTATTGTGGAAGTTGGCATTTTGGAAGAAATTTCATAAGTTTGGTTTGAAGTGCATTTCAGTGTTATCAATGTCCGTTTGGAATTTCGAGACTGGGAGTAACTTCGTATGGTGATTCTAGAGTTGGGAGCGCGATCGAAAGTAAATTCGGAGGTCCGTAGGTCATTTTGAAGCCATTTGGCTAAAGATAGAAATTTGAAGGTTTTTGAGAAGTTTGACCGGAAGTGGATTTTTTTATATCGGGGTCGGAATTCGATTCCGGAAGTTGGAGTAGGTCTGTAATGTCAAATATGACTTGTGTGCAAAATTTGAGGTCAATCGGATGTGATTTGATAGGTTTAAACATCGGAAATAGAAGTTGGAAAGTTCAAAGTTCATAAAGCTTGAATCGGGGTGTAATTCATGTTTTTAGCGTTGTTTGTTATGATTTGAGGCCTTGAGCAAGTCCGTAATGTATTTTGAGACTGGTTGGTATGATTGGTTGGGGTCCCGAGGGTCTCGGGCGAATTTCGGGTGGTTAACGGATCGAAATTGGAATTTGGAAGAGAGCTGAAGGCATCTGGTTGCTGGTATTTTTGCTTCTGCGGTTGGTTGACCGCAGAAGCGGCACCGCAGAAGCGAACGGGGAGCTGCAGAAGCGGTTTTTGGTCCAAAGCTTGAGGACAGCAGATGCGGTCAAAATTCCGCAGAAGCAGAACCGCATCTGCGGAAGGGGCATCGCAGAAGCGAGAAAGGGCGGCATGTGAAGGAGCCGCAGAAGCGGCTTTTGGACCGCATAAGCGGAACCGTTGATGCTGCATGGCTTCCGCAGAAGCGGAAATGACTGGAAGCAGAACCTTGTTTTAAATCGTGGGATTGAGTTCATTTCTCCCATTTCTTCATTGCTATGGCGATTTTTGGGGAGCTTCAAGAGCGGATTTTATCATCAATGTTGAGGTAAGTTACCCCTATCACTTTTGAGTTAAATACATCAATTATGTATGGATTTAAGCATGAGAAATAGTGTAAAAATTGAGTGTTTTGGTGGAAAACCTAGAAAATTATAATCTTGGATTTTGATCACGATTTTGGGTATGAAATTAAGAGAAAATCATATATTTGAGTTCCTAAGGTCATGGGTAACCTTCGTCTTCGAGAAATTTCAGAATCCAGGCACGTAGGCCCGAGGGTATTTTGGTCATTTCACTAAACAGAGTTAGAAATGTGTGTAATTTGAATTTCTAACAAGTATTTGAGCATGTTCTCATTAGTTTGTCGTTAATTGGCCAGTTTTTGTGCATTGTGCGTCGGTTCAAGCTTTCGGAAGAATGTAGAATGCCGGTTATGAGTCTTCGGAGATGAGTCTCCTTTCTAATCTTGTGAGGGAGAATTTACCCCTTAGGTGAGTTAAATTGGTTATGTGCTCCTATTTGTGGGGGCTACGTACGCACGAGGTGACGAGAGTCTGTGCGTAGCTACTATTATGCTATTGTCCGGGTAGTCTAGGACCCAAAAAGCATGTTATACTTGGATTACTGTGGGCCCATTGATAGTTTGAATTTTGTAAATCACCTTGAATTGGTAAAGGAATTTAAAAAGAGATTTAATATTAAAATTTTTCCTGAGATGTTAAAAAGAGAAATTTGTGTGTATTTTACTTGAGCATGTATTTTATATGTGCCTGCGTCGCATGGATGATTCGCGAGCAGGATATGTGTTTATTTATGGAACGG
Source organism: Nicotiana glauca (assembly GCA_026770625.1). Taxonomy (NCBI): domain Eukaryota; kingdom Viridiplantae; phylum Streptophyta; class Magnoliopsida; order Solanales; family Solanaceae; genus Nicotiana; species Nicotiana glauca. Next base: position 3,424 of record MU718050.1, read on the forward strand.
GCTGAACGCCTCGGTGAGAATAGATGCATCTATAGTTCGTGCCGCTCGACCCTCGGCAGTGCACAGTTTATATTCCTGTTAGAGCGGGCCGTCGCCTCGATGTAATTTGCACATATTTATCTGTTACTTGGAAAGTGTAAATGTGGAATTGGCCCTATGTGGATTGATATAAACTGATAAGATAATAAAGAACAGACTTTAGAAGCCCTTGATTTATTGTTGAAGGCGTTTACCTATTTTTCTGGCTCCACAATTAGAACTTCTATACAAATCCATGATTATCCTCACACTTATAGAATATTGCTAATTGACCTCTAGTCAGTGTCGGAGTTGGCCATCTCATGTCTACTCCTTCGAGATTAGGCGGGATACTCACTGAATACATGTTGATTACGTACTCATACTATACTTCTGTACATTTTTGTTGCACAGATATATATACCTCTAGCAGCTTACTAGGTGTAGCAGCATGGATGACTCTGGGACTAGGTGAGCTGCGTTGTTCGAGACGACCCGCAGCTAGTGTAGTTCCCTCCTGTATTTTCTTATTATTATTTCCCTGTCCACTGTATTTCGGACATATGTTGTATTTATTTTCCATATCGATAGTTGCTCATGCACTTGTGACATCAGGTTCTGGGATGGTTTGAAGTATTGTATTAATTGCTCAACTTTTAAATTTGATTTGAAACTATATTCTCTAAATTCCTAAATAATTAAGGAAAAATCATGGATTTCAAATGTGTTAAAACAAGATTTAATTCAGTATTTGAGTTGGCTGGCCTCACAGCGGTGTCCGGCGCCACCACGACCCTTAGTAAATTTTGGGTCGTGACAATTGCATATTTGAATGTCATTATTTATTTCTCTATTGCAGCATTATTAATTTTGTTGGTTATCTTAATTCATGTTACCTGGTGAACTGTTGTGATTATTGTTTATCTTGTGCCTATTTAGGATTTCTTACTCTCAGCCTTTATTTATGTTTATTGCTCTCTGGGTTGGAAGTACTCACTTTACTCCCTGCACCTCGTGTGCAGATACAGGTGTACCTACTGAGGCTGAGTGAGACTAGCTCTGTCGAGCATCATATCTAGGAGCATTAAGGTAGTTGCATGGTGTTCGCAGTCCTGATCTTCCCATCTATCCTATTGTTTTATTTCGCATATTCTTTAGAAAAATATGTAGTAAGTTGACACTCGTGTATTAGAGGCTCAGACTTGTGACACCTGATTGATTGGGTTGTGTAGTAGTATTTCTACTTGGGTTTTCCGCATGTTTAACTACATTTCAGACTTTCAGTGTTATGACTTAGTAATTAATTATGTTAATTGAATCATGAATTACATAAAAAGGGTTAAGGTTGCTAAATTGGTCGGGCTTGCCTAGCAGTGTGTTGGGCGCCATCACGACCGGGATTTGGGGTCGTGACATATATACTCAAGCTCAACTATGAAAATTATGTATAAAAACCACATACACATATTATAATAAAAAAAGATATTTTTATATTTTTATGATTTTTAGATAAAATATAAAAATGAAAGGTACACTATTTATGGACTCTAATTCTAATAAGATTTGTTTACAATTTCGACTTCATCAATATTTAGAATTAATATTTTTATGTATATGCGTGAATTTTTTTATCTCATTTGTTTTGGAAAAATTCATATAAAAAAGTTTCTAAATTGAGTAATGTACCGCGCAAAGCGCGGATATATTCCCTAGTTTGAAAATAATAAATTTGTGATAAATTATGAACTAGTAGAATTACTCATAGCTTGGGTAAAATAAGAATAATAATTTGACGAATCGAGAGTCAAGTATGAAACCCTGAGGATTGGATATTCTAAATTAATTATGAATTAGCCTAAACATGAAAATTAACACCAGAGCTATATGGTGTGATTATAGATTGATTGAAGGAATCCGTACAGATTGCTCGAAGTGACGAGTTTGATATTTCAACACGAACAATGTGAGTAGTAAGCTTATCACAATTTGTATTTTCATAACCTGCATGGTTTATTTGAAAATAAAATGTGTTACCGATTATTTGAAATTGCATGTGGAAAAAGTCTTTTACTTGATATGTACTGAATAGCTTACTTGAGATGTTCACAGTTATCTAAAATGTTCTCACTGTTACTAGCCATGTTTTACTATTACTGAAGATATGATTACCGTTACCAAAATTGGATTACATGATTTGAAAAAATTTAAATTGCCCTGCAATGTTTTGAAAATTCTTCCATGTGAAAACTTACTGTTTACATAGAAAACTATGAATGGGAGGAGACTTTGAAGGATCCACTACCTAAGGGTGTGTTCGTTAGATTTGGTGCACCTTGTATTTCCTGATTACCGAGTACAATTAGAGCCCTCGCTAGTGGGAAGGTAGAACTAGCATAAAGTTATAATTTTCCCTCGAGAAGGGACCTACAATTATATTTTACTCAATATGAAGGGGTCCACACAGTGATACAGATTACATGATCTTTTTCTGGAAACCTTCCAAATATAAAGATTTGCTATGACACAGTATTACCTAGTTTATTACTGAATAGATTTTGTTACAGAAAACACATGATGAGATCGATTATTATTACCATTTTAAAAAAGTGTATTTTATTTTGTGATTATTATACAAGCATGTTTTCTGACTTGCCTCCTCGTAAAAACGGTTGTGGTTAAGTATTATTACTCACTGAGCTAGCGACTCACTCACCACTATTATTTTTACAGAGACAGCAGTAGACACAGGCAATGATTCCGTTAATTAGAGTACACGAGTTGGCAGTTCTTGGCGAGCCCCGCATTTATTCGCGTGGGCAATGATTGTTATTTATTTATTTTAGTCTCTTTCTTGGAACTCTTAGGATCGCTCCATAGTCAATTTTATGAGTGTCATAAGTATTCTTTTATTGATATAGACTTGTGATTCGTATTAGACATTCTTATCGTATACTTGGAGATGAAATTAGTATTATTGTGTTGGAAATATTTCGTGAATGAGGATTATAATTTATTTGGTCGATATAGGTTCATTGTGTTGTTGATTTCAAAGACAGGTTTATTTTTGGATAGTCCTAAAATATGAGAATCTGTATCCGATTTTCTTTAAATTCTTACTTGAGAGTATTTGCTCCTAAGCACCGATCATGATCCCAAATTAGATCGTGACAAATCGGTATCATAGCCTAGATTATTCTTATGACTAATGGAGCACACGTAGGTAATAGAATTTCAATTATTATTATATAGCCGGCCATTTCCATAATCGTGATTCTGCGAGGGTGTGATAGAATTTATCTGGACTTTCTTTGTTGTTCCTCCATACATGTATAGCGATAAGGGTCAAATAATTGAATGTCACCTTTTATTTTGTTCCTGTATGGCATGGACCAATCATTCAATATTAGAGTTTGGCAAGGGGTCTAAGGACATTAAAATGCTGCCACTAGATAACAACTGTCGGCAAAGGAACGCTAAGATATGTAATAATATCCACTCTTGAGTTAAGTACTACACCAGCACTATGGCTAGACGATTAATATTATTGAGGTGCTTACCTTCAATTAGATAATAATTGAGAGCTTGATAGATATATTTGGCAGACAGGATAAAAACCGGGTAATAGATTAGGGATATAAAAGCTTTAGGCATTTGGTACTAAGATCGTATGGAGCACATATGTATTCTTAATATAGTTATAAAAGTTGAAACCACAAATTTTATTTTTTTACACTTTAATCATCCTTAGAGGTTTTGGAAAAACACTTAGAGTATTATGAGCTCTAAAATATTTTTGCAAGAGGCCTGTGGATCTAGGAACTTATCGACTGGAGTATATGACGAATATATGGAATGAAACCATATTATTAGGGATGTGGTTAATAGTGACAAAAATGACTTAGAAATAAGTTTAGTAAATTTTATGAATTGTTTCCTTCTCAATAGTCGAAAGCGCGAACTTGAAAGGTACTTAAGAAATTAATTTAAACGATGGATGTACTGTCATGTGACACCAGACTTAGCTGGCTAGGTACATGATGACTTAGGATTAGAGGCTCATCGAATGGTTTGTTAACCATTTAAATAATGCAATATTCTCGACTCTAGCCAATTATGTGGAAGTTGAACTTGCTAGAAAAATAAAATTAAGAGCTGGATGGGATTGGCATGCAACGAAGAATTCATTTAAGAAGGTTAGAGGCTAGGGAATCTCGCAGTATGAATTTATTTTTTTTATATGGGACGAAGAGTTAGATAAATAATATCTTGAGATATCATGATATCCTTTAATAATTGCTATTTTTATGAAAGACGCTTGTACAGATGAAACTTTGTATTAAGCTTATTAGAAGTTGAGAGAGAGGATATCCTATCTAACCAAATTGTACTTGACCTCTAATTTTGGCATACTTATAGTGTGATTGGTTATTATCTTATTACATTATCTTTTATTACCATGTGAAGGTAGTTAGATTGACATACCTAGCAAACATGATTGTAAAAAAAAATTCATATTTAGTGAGAGTCGCGGTTATATCATTTAAAAAAACGGCTCTACAAGTATTGAATAAGAGTATTTAGGGTCTCGTAACTTCCGTAAAGAGATCCAAGAGATGTGAAAACTTAGCTTAAGGAAAGTATCATAGTGAGAGATTCTCTAATATATTCATAAGGATTTACCAGAATGGCCTCCAATATGAGAAATAGACTTCGGTATTGATTCAACACCTGGCACACAAACCATATCATATGTCACCGATGAAGTTGAGAGAGCTAATTGAACAATTGCGAGACCTATTGGATACGGATTTTATTATATCGGGTGTCTCACCACGGGGTACACCATTATTGTTTGAAAAAAAAAATAGGATAAGTTCTTAAGAGTGTACATCAACTACGGATAATTAAATAAGATAATAATGCACAATACATACCCATTGTCTTGTGTAGATAACTTATTTGATCAGTTACAAGGAGCCATTGATCTTTAGTTTGTTTATCATCAACTTAGAATAAGAAAGGAAGATATTTTGTTGTTTCCCCTAATACTCGGTACAAATATTATGAGTTACTTGTGATATCCTTTATACTGGCCAGTGCTCTAAGTGCACCGATTTATATAATGGATACAGTATTCAAAGTTATTTTTGGAAAACAAAATTCATAGTTTTTACTTTTTATATTTTGGTATATTCTCTTAGCCAAAATATTGAAGAACTAGGGCTAAATACTGAATACTCAATCCTAATGTGATTTCTACTTAACTAATCATGGAATTTATAGAATTTAAGCCTAAATATTGAAGAACTAGGGCTTGTAATTGGAGACCTAAAATTTGGGATTTGAGGGGTCGCTTGTGGTTGAATTGTGGTGCTTTTGATATGAATGAACTCGAGGAGTGATACAGTGTCTATTGATGTAATTTTTGTCGGATTCTGAGACGTGGACCCGGGGGTCGGGTTTGAAATTTTTCGGGATTTGTGTTGAAATTTGATTTCTTTCGAGTGGGCTTTGTTCCCTTAGCATATTTTGATGGGTTTGCACTGATTTTGGTTAGATTTGGAGCATCCGGAGGCCAATTTGAGAGGCAAAGGCAAAGGCATCGCCAGCTAGAGTTTGGACCGGATAAAGGTGAGTAATGATTGTAAATATTGTGCCGAGGGTATGAAACCTTGGATTACACATCGTTGTGCTATGTTGAGGTGACGCACACGCTAGATGACGAGCGTGGGGTCGTGCACCATTGGGGATTGTGACTTGGTCCATCCCGTATTAATGCTTTATTGCGTTTTTGATTGAAAACTGTTTGTTATTATCATGTTTTGAGATGAATGCCATGTTTGAGCCTCGTGTCAACTATTTTGGACCCTTAGGGGATTTTTGCTGTTATTTCCTCACTATTTTGATTTTATATTTTTACTAAGTGATGCAATATTCTACTGTTTTCATAACTCAGCCATGTTTACTCTCTTTTTACACTTTAAATGATATTTTGGGCTGAGCATCATGGTTTACTGTGCCCGAGTGGCTTTTAGAAATTTCTGACTGAGTATGGCCGAGGGCCTGTGTTGTGAGGATTATTATGGGATCGGGTAGCACACCGCATCAGTGTTATAGTGATTATGATTATGAGGTGGAGGGCTTGAGTTGTTACGCCACGAGGTGGCTTGATATGAGGCCGAGAGCCTGTTTGATTATGCTACGAGATGGCTTGTTATTGCGCATGGGCCATAGGGGGCCCCTCCCGGAGTCTGTACACCCCCAGTGAGCGCGGGTACCCAGTGTGATATAGCCCGAGGGGCGGATGTTGTCCCATGTTATTGCTCGAGGGGCTGATTCTCTTGATATTGTGCCCGAGGGGTTGATTTTATGTGTTTATCTGTGCTCGTTGTTTTATCATTTACTTGGTTAATTGTTAAAAGATGCTTTAAAAAGGTTTTCATAGTAATAAGGTGTTTTTCTTTCAAGTTTCACTATTTTATTGCATTGTTTTGATTTTTATACTACCTCTATGTACCATCGTGCTGCGTTTTACATGTTTTCTTATCGCTCAGTTACCTTTACTTTTATTACTCACTGAGTTGCCGTACTCACTTTACTCCCTGCACCATGTGTGTAGATTCAGGTGCCTCAGGTCACGCTAGTGAGTGTTGATTGCTCCCAGCAGGCCATTCAGAGTCCACTAGGTAGCTGCTCGACGTTCGCAGCCCAGTGTTCCTCCCTACTATCTTATTTTCTAATTCTAGTTCTTTAATAGACTGTATACTCTTTCAGACTCTTAGACACATGTTTAGATGCTCATGACTGGTGACACACCGATATCAGGATGTGCGGTTTCCGCAAATTGTTCTATTTCACTTATATTTGTGGTTTTATAACATATTAATGACGTAAATTATTATTATAACTGTTAAATTAATATTGGGGGTTTGTGTCGGCTGGCCTTATTTCACGATAGGCGCCATCAGGACCGGGTCTGCATTTAGGGTCCTGATAAGTTGGTATCAGAGCATAGTTTACATAGGTCTCACGAGTCATGAGCAGGTTTAGTAGGGTCTCGCGGATCGGTACGGAGATGTCTGTATTTATCCTCGGGAGGCTGCAGAACCTTTAGGAAACATCATATTCTTATCGTGTGAATTTGTTGATCCGAGTACTAAACTTCTGTTATTCTATTCTCTCATAGACGGTGAGGACACGAGCGATCGATCATGATGGACGACCATCAGTACCACCAACTACGGCCGCTAGATGCCGAGAACACGGTCGAGGCCATGGTAAGGGCAGGAGTGAGGCCCGCACAACAACTAGGGCAGCACTTGCAGATCTACTAGCTGCCCCAGTTCAGGATCAGGTCCCAGTTGTGAACGCTGCAGCAGCACCAGCTGTGCCTATAGTGATTTCGGGTCTTCATGAGGCCCTGGCTCAGATTCTATCATTATGCACTAGCCTAGCTCAGGCGGTCTCAGTCACTATAGCCGCAGCTACTTCTCAGGCCGAGGGAGGCACTCAGACTCCCGCCGTTCGCACACCTGAGCAGGTCGTGCAGGGACTTCAGACACCGGGGGCGCATCTAGCCCAGCCGGTTGCAGGTGTTCAGGACTATGTAGCTCCTGCTATGCCAGGGGACGAGCAATGCAGGTTGGAGAGGTTTGGTAGGATTCATCCTCTGACATTCAGTGGTGTAGAGGGCGAGGACACCTAGGGTTTCTTGGACAAGTGTCAGCGGATTCTTTATATAGTGGGTATTTTGGAGACCAGTGGGTCACTTTCATTACTTTTCAATTTTCTGGAGCCACCTTCACTTGGACGGAGGCTTATGAGAGGCGTAGGCCTGTTGGTGCAGCACCCATTACCTGGCAGCAGTTATCTGTTCTCTTTTTGGAGAAGTATGTGCCACAGTCTCACAGAGAGGATTTGTGTAGGCAGTTCGAGTGGTTGCATCAGGGAGAGATGACTGTGATGCAGTATGAGATGTGGTTCTTGGAGTTAGCTAGTCATGCAGTTTGGTTGGTTCCTACGGAGAGAGAGAGGATTAGGAAGTTTGTTGATTGTCTCACGTATCAGCTTTGGATTCTTATGACCAGGGAGAGGGTGTCTGGTGCTACTTTTGGGTAGGTTGTAGACATTGCTCGTGCGATTGAGTCAGTTCGTCGTCAGGAGTGAGATGAGAGGGAGGCCAAGGCCTCGGGGATCTGGTATTTATGGTGGTGCTCCTTCGAGAGGTCAGTTTCAGCACGGCAAAGGCCATCCATTCAGGCATGCTCAGCCAGCCCGCCCAGGTTATCGTGTGGCGTCATCGGGCCGTGGTTCTCACAGTTCTTATCAGGGCCAGTCATCACTATGTGCCCTTCCAGTCCAGAGTTCGTCTCGTGCCCCGTCAGTTCAGGGTTCTTCTATGCCAGGTACATCTGCTAGGCATTTTGGTGCTAGGGGTTCCCTATAGTCCCTGTTTCCAGCACCAGGGAGTTGTTATGTGTATGCAGAGTTGGCCATATGTGGAGGGAGTGTCCTCATTGTCTTGAGGGTTCATCCCAACAAAGGAGTCATCCATCAGCCTCAGCGCCAGTTACTTCACCACCACGCACCCACCCAGCTAGGGGTCACCCTAGACGGGGAGGTCAATCAGGTGATGGTCAGGCCCATTTCTATGCACTTCTAACTAGACCAGATGCTATTGCTTCTGAGGCTGTTATTACTGGTATTGTTTCAGTCTTCCATAGAGATGCCTCTGCATTATTTAATCCCGGTTCCACTTATTCTTATGTGTCATGATACTTTGCTCGTTATTTTGATATGCCCCGTGGGTCTCTTGTTTCATCTGTTCTTGTATCTACTCCGGTGGGCGATATTATTATTGTTAACTCTGTGTATCGGTCTTGTGTGGTAACTATTGGGTTTTGGAGACCGGAGTGGATCTGTTGTTTTTATGTATGGTAGACTTTGATGTTATATTGGGCATGTATTGGATATCTCTGTGTCGTGCTATTTTGGACTGTCATGCTAGGATAGTGACTTTGTCTACACCGGGTGTGCCACAGATTGAGTGGCGAGTTTAGACTGATTATATTCCTAGTAGGGTGATTTATTTCTTGAAGTCCTAGTGTATAGTTGGGAAGGGTTGTCTTTCATACTTAGCATTTGTGAGGGATGTCGGTGTAGAGACTCCTTGTATTGATACTGTTTTAGTTGTGAGGCATTTTTCCCGATGTGTTTCCTGCAGACTTGCCGGGCATGCCACCAGACATGGATATTGATTTTGTTATTGATCTTGTGACATGCACTCAGCCCATTTCTATTCCACCGTATCGTGTGGCACCAGTGGAGTTGAATGAGTTAAATGAGCAACTTCATGAACTTCTTGATAAGGGGTTCATCCGGCCTAGTGTGTTGCCTTAGGGTGCGCCGATTCTATTTGTAAAGAAGAAGCATGGCACGATGAGGATGTGCATTGATTATAGACAGTTGAAAAAGTAACAATTAAGAACAAGTATCCTTTACCTCGCATTGATGATTTATTCGACCAACTTTAGGGAGCGAGAGTGTTCTCCAAGATTGATCTCCGCTAATGATATCATCAGTTGAAGATCAGGGACTCGGATATTATTTAGACAACTTTATCGACCATATATAGTCATTATGAGTTCCTTGTGATGTCTTTTGGGCTGACCATGCCCCAGCAGCGTTCATGCATTTGATGAACAGCGTTTTCCGGCCATATCTCGACTCATTTGTCATAGTTTTAATTGATGATATTCTGGTGTACTCGCATAGTCAGGAGGAGTATGCGGGGCATTTGAGAGTGGTTTGTAGAGATTGAGGGAGAAGAAGCTTTATGTAAAGTTCTCCAAGTGTGAGTTTTGGCTCGATTTCGTGGCATTCTTAGGGTGCGTGGTGTCCAGTGAGGGTATTCAAGTTCATCCGAAGAGGATAGAGGCGGTTTAGAGTTGGCCTAGACTGTCCTCAGCCACAAAAATTCATAGTTTTCTTTGTTTGGAGGGTTATTACCGCCGGTTTGTTCAGGGATTTTCATCTATCTCATCGTCCTTGACCAAGTTGACTCATAAGGGTGCTCAATTTATGTGGTCGGATGAGTGTGAGGAGATATTTCAGAAGCTCAAGCCTGCCTTGACTACAACTCTAGTGTTAGTATTGCCATAAGCTTCAGGCTCTTATACCGTGTATTATGATGCATCGAGTTGGTATTGGGTGAGTGTTGAAGGATAAGGGTAGAGTTATTGGTTATGCTTCTCGTCAGTTGAAGCCTCATGAGAAGAACTACAATGTTCATGATTTGGAGTTGGCTGCCATTGTTCATGCGTTGAAAATTTGGAGGCATTATTTGTACGGTGTGCCTTGTGAGATGTTTACTGATCATCGTAGCCTCTAGCACTTGTTCACATAGAAGGATCTCAATTTGAGGTAGCGGAGATTGTTAGAGTTGCTAAAAGATTATGATATTACTATTTTGTACCATCCGGTAAAAGCCAATGTAGTGGCTGATGCTTTGAGCAAGAAGGCGGTGAGTATGGGGAGTTTGGCATATATTCCAGTTTGAGACAGACCTCTCGCAGTTGAGGTTCATGATTTGTCCAATCGGTTTGTGAGATTTGATATTTCGGAGCCCAGACGGGCATTGGTTTGTGTGATTATTCGGTCTTCCTTATTAGATTGCATCAGAGAGCGCCAGTATGTTGATCCTCATTTATTGGTCCTTAAGGACAGAGTTCATCACGATGATCTTAGAGACATCAACATTGGTGATAATGGGGTGTTGAGGATGCAGGGCCAGATATGTGTGCCCAATATAGATGGGCTTCGGGAGTTGATTCAGGAGGAGGCCCACGACTCGTGGTATTCCATTCATCTGGGTGCTGCGAAGATGTATTAGGATCTGAGATGACATTATTGGTGGAGGAGAATAAAGAAGGATATTGTGGGATTTGTAGCTCGGTGTCTCAATTGTCAGCAGATGAAATATAAGCATTAAAGACCGGGTGGCTTACTTCAGCAGATGTATATTCTAGAGTGGTAGTGAGAGTGGATCACCATTGACTTTGTAGTTGGGCTCCCACAGACTTTGAATAAGTTCGATGCTATTTGGGTGATTGTGGATCGGCTGACCAAGTCTGCGTACTTTATTCCTGTGTGTACCACTTATTCTTCAGAGCGGTTGTCAGAGATATACATTCGAGAGATTGTTCGTTTGCGTGGTGTCCCAATTTCCATCATTTCAGATAGGGGCACTCAGTTTAATTCACAGTTTTGGAGGTCTGTGTAGCGAGAGTTGGGTACTCAGGTGGAGTTCAGCATAACTTTTCATCCGTAGACGGACGGACAGCCCGAACGCACTATTTAGATATTGGAGGACATGTTGTACGCATGTGCCATTGATTTCGGAGGGTCATGGGATTAGTTTCTACCGCTCGTAGAGTTTGCTTATAATAGCAGTTACTAGTCGAGTATTCAGATGGCTCCATATGAGGCTTTGTGTGGGAGGCGGTCTAGATCTCCAGTTGGTTGGTCTAAGCCGGGTGAGGCCAGGCTATTGCGTATAGACTTTGTACATGATGATTTAGACAAGGTGAAGGTGATTAAGGAGAGGCTTCGTACAACGCAGTCGGGACAAAAGAGTTATGCTGACAGGAAGGTTCGGGATGTGTCCTACTTGGTTGGTGAGAAGGTTCTGTTGAAGGTTTCACCAATGAAGGGTGTTATGAGATTTGGGAAGAAAGATAAATTGAGTCCTCGGTTCATTGGACGTTTTGAGGTACTTTGGAAGATTGTGGAGGTGGCTTATGAGCTTGCCTTTCCACCTAACTTGTCGAGTGTGCATCCAGTATTTCATGTTTCTATGCTGCAGAAGTACATTGGGGATCTGTCTCATGTTTTGGATATCTGCACGGTCTAGTTGGATGGTGATTTGACTTATGATGTGGAGCTAGTGGCTATTTTTGAGTGGAGAGGTCAGCCCATGGAGGAGGCTACCTGGGAGACGGAGTGCGAGATGCGGAGCAGATATCCTCACCTATTTGAGGCTTCAGGTATGTTTCTTGACCCGTTCGAGGACAAACGTTTGTTTAAAAGGGGGAGGATGTAACGATCCGGCCGGTCGTTTCATGAGTTATCACTCTGTTTTCCTTGTTTATGCTTAATATTGCCTTGTTCATCTGTATTATGTGTTATCGGGTTGGTTGGTTTAGGTTCAGAGAGGTTTTGATAAGGTTTGAGACACTTAGTCTCTTTTGAGTAAGCTTAAGTTGGAAAAGTCAACCAGATGTTGACTTGTGTGTTAAAGGGCTTGGATGTGAGTTCCGATGGTTCGGATAGCTTCGAGGGGTGATTTGGGACTTAGGAGTGTGATCGGAATGTGTTTTGGAGGTCTGGAATAGATTTATGCTTGAATTAGCGAAATTATAGTTTTGGCGTTTTCCGGTTGATAGGTGAGATTTTGATATAGGGGTCGGTATGGAATTCCGAGAGTTGCAATAGGTCAGTTGGGTCATTTGGGATGTGTGTGTAAAATTTCATGTCATTCAGATGAGGTTTGATAGACTTTTTGATCGAAAGCAGAATATAGAAGATTTTGGAATTATTAGGCTTGAATCCGATGAAAATTTGGTGTTTTGATGTTATTTTGAGCGTTCCGAGGGTTGTAAAAAGTTTGAATGATGTTATTTGATAGGTTGGCATATTTGGTTGAGGTCCTGAGGGCATTGGGTGTGTTTCGGGTGGTTAAACGGATCGTTTAAAGTTGGGGAATATTGTAGAAAATCTGCTGTGAGTGTTGCAAACTTTTGGTCTTTGCGTTTGCGCGTGGGCTCTCGTATTTGCGAGTGGGCCCTCGTGTTCTCAAGTGGGCCCTCGCGTTCGTGAAGGGTTAGGATGAGAGGATGGAGATTGAATTTGCATTCTTTAGGGAGGTCCCGCGTTCGCGAGAGAGCAGACGCGTTCGCAATGGTTTGAGATGTTGGGGCATCGCGTTCACGAGGGGGTCCTCGCATTTGCGTAAGAGGAATTCTGGTCAACTTAAGTTTGTTCTTCGCGAACGCGAGGTGTTGGCCGCATTCGCAAAGGTTGTTTTTGAATAGATGGGCAGAATGATTTAAAAGGCTTATTCCGCGATTTTTAGCCTAAGTTCCTCCATTTTTGGGTGATTTTGAAGCTTTTTGAAGAGGATTGAAGAGGGAATTAGAGGGGAACACTTGGCGGTAAGATTTATGGACTCAATAATCAATCCTAATGTGATTTCTACCTAATTAATCATGGAATTTATAGAATTTGAGCCTAAATATTGAAGAACTAGGGCTTGTAATTGGAGACCTAAAATTTTGGATTTGAGGGTCCGTTTGTGGTTGGATTTTGGTGCTTTTGGTATGAATGAACTCGGGGAGTGATAAGGATTCTATTGACGTAATTTTTTTTCGAATTCTAAGACGTGGGCCTGGGGGTGAGGTTTGGCAAATTTCTGGATTTGTGTTGTAATTTGATTTCTTTCGAGTGGCCTTTGTTGCCTTAGCATATTTTGATGGGTTTGCACTGATTAGAGAGGCAAAGGCATCGCCAGCTAGAGTTTGGACCGGATAGAGGTGAGTAATGATTGTAAATGTTGTCCTGAGGGTATGAAACCCCGGATTACACATCGTTTGTGCTATGTTGAGGTTGACATACACGCTAGATGACAGGCATGGGGTCATGCACTATTGAGGATTTTGACTTGGTCCATCCCGAATGACTATTTTACCGCATTTTTGATTGAAAATTGTTTTCTATTATCATGTTTTGGGCTGAATGCCATGTTTGAGCCTCATGCCAACTATTTTGGACCTTTAGGGGATTTTTGCTGTTATTTCCTCACTGTTTTGATTTCATATCTGTACTCTGTCATGCTATATTCTACTGTTTTCATAACTTAGCCATGTTTACTCTATTTTAACACTTTAAAAGGTATTTTTGGCTGAGCATCATGTGTTTACTGTGCCCGAGTGGCTTTGAGAGATTTTTGACTGAGTAGGGCCAAGGGTTAGTGTTGTGAGGATTATTATGGGATCGGGCTGCACGCCATAGTAGTGTTGTACTGATTATGATTATGAGGCCGAGGGCCTGAGTTGTTACGCCACGAGGTGGCTTGATATGTGGTCAAGAGCGTGTTTGATTATGCAACGAGATGACTTGTTATTGTGCTTGTGCCGTAAGGGGCCCCGCCCGGAGTCTGTACACCCCCAGTGAGCGCAGGTACTCAGTGTGATATGTGATATAGCCCGAGGGGCAAATATTGTTCCATATTATTGCCCGAGGGGCTGATTCTGTTGATATTATGCCCGAGAGGCTAATTCTGTTGACATTGTGCCCGAGAGGCTGATTTTATGTGTTTATCTACGCTCATTGTTTTATCATTTACTTGTTTAATTGTTAAAAGATTCTTTAAAGAGGTTTTTTACTGTAATAAGGTGTTTTTCTTACAAGTTTCACTATTTTATTGAAATGTGTTGATTTTTATACTACCTCTGTGTACTATCGTGGTGCGTTTTACGTTTTTTTTTATCGCTCAGCTACCTTTACTTTTATTAATCATTGAGTTGGCGTACTCACTTTCTACACCATGTGTGCAGATTAAGGAGTCTCGGGTCACGCCAGTGAGGGTTGATTGCTCTTAGCAGGCCATTCAGAGTCCACTAGGTAGTTGCTCGGCGTTCGCAGCCTAGTGTTCCTCCCTCCTATCTCATTTTTTGTTTATAGTTCTATAATAGACTGTATAAACTCTTTCAGACTCTTAGACACATGTTTATATGCTTATGACTGGTGACACCCCAAAGTCGGATTGTGCTATTTCCGCAAATTGTTCTATTCCACTTATAATTTGGGTTTTATACCATATTAATGACGTAAATTATTATTATAATTGGTAAATTAATATTGGGGGTTTGTCTCGGCTGGCATTGTTTCACGATAGGCATCATCACGACTCGGTCCGGATTTAGGGTCCTGACAGGTATGATTCAGTAACGGAAAGAGCGAGATACCAGCAACGGGCCGAAGATCACGACGTGAATTTCGAAATTGATTGGTCTTCGGCAGTTAATCAATTGTCAAATATGATTTCCTACTATATTTAGAAGTGTACCTTATTCAGGACTCCACTATTGTATAAAGGGGGATCCCATCAATTTGTAAGGACATTATTGACTGAGAAGAATGTTGATACCTAATTTTACCTTCATATATTTTAAAAAATGTGCATACACACTTTATAAATATTGTACATGCATGCACAAGGGGTTTGACAATTTTTTATAATTTTTAAAGACCTTAAATTAATTTTATTTTTACATTTTTATTATTATAAATATTCAATAATTATCCCATATATTACTTTATAATTATTTAGTCATCTAAATTCATAATTTATGTTCATATGATTGTCCAAATATTTTAGTTGCATTTTTACAATTGCAGTTACATTTTTAAAGACTATAGTTGCATAGTTTGCAAAAAAAATAGCCCCCACATAAGCATAACTACATTATCTATAAAAAAAAAAGAACTTTTTGTATTTTTATTATATTAAGTAATTATTTTTAACCCTCTTCATACATAAAAATCATTTTTATCATCTAATTAGGTATTTTTAAAAATTATTTTATTAATAGATTGGGCATTTAACAAATAGTCCTTTTATTAAGTTCAATTTTGGACCCCCCCCCCCCAAGCATAATTAAAATCAAACCTAGCCCAATTAAATCCTACACGACCCAAATCTCCTTTAATCGTGGCCGTTAATCCCTAAGATCAACGGTCCACGTTCATTCTTTTCATTTTTAACTCAAATAACCCCCTAACCATATTCATTTGTTACAACCAGCCGCCCTTAGATCCCTTTCTTCTCTGGTTCTCGTTGAAACTAATCCTAACCCTAGTGCCGTCACCTAAATTTTCCCCCAAACCTTTCAATTATTACCCGTTCCATGAGGTTCCCTGGTGATTTGTGGCCCCTACAGCCTCTTACCTCTTCTGGTTGTTCGATTTTGTTGTTTCATGAAGGGATCTCGAAGAGATCCAACTGAGATTTTGTTCGAAATTGTATAAGAATCCACCTATGGCCATTTCCATTTGTGAGTACTATTATGTTGTGTTTATGGCTCGAATCTCTGGTTCCAAACCAGATTTTATTTTATCTTTGTCACTTTCTCAAAACCTCATCTCTTACACTTTGAATCTGTTCAGATCCTTGTAGATCTGAATTATTTTCGAGTTTATACACTATCTTTCTTTAAAAAAATTCTGTTCTCTTTATCATCGGCTGATTTTAATGTTCCTCCAAATTAGGGTTTTTGATTCTTTATTATTTGCTGTAGATTTGAAGTGGTTTCGAGTTTCTATAGAATTTTTCTTTAAATGTATTCTGCTTTCCTTACCGTTAATCGATCCTAAATCTTTCTCTAAAACTAGCGTTACACTTCTTCTTGTTCTGCAAAAAACTTTTCTAAGAGTTTCTAAGTGTTTGAAGCTTGTTATCTTTACTCTTATGTTTTAGTCTTTTGGTTGTTCATTTGTCTCACTGTCCACTTGAGTTTTTCCCGGTATTGTTTATCTCTGTCAATCAAAATATTGACTGACTTTACTAAGGGTTCGAATCATATTTTTACTTTAAAATTAGTACTTCCCGTGACTTTACCTATTTTCCTCATTTATAACTATTAATCGGTACTACTTGCCTTATTTAGATTAATTATTCTAATCTATGCTCTTTAGACTTATTGCTTACCTTATTTAACTTCAATCATGCCTATTGACTGATTTCATACGAGATTATCCATGACTTAAGTGATATTAATTGATTGGGTTAGCCCTAACTGACTGATTAATTGATTTGCATACTTTATCTATGTGTCGTTAATTTTCCTTGCCTTATTTGTTTACTCTGATCAAAGCTATATAAGCCTCACTCTTTTTCTTTAATACACACACACAGACATAGAAAAATACATAAAGTTCTTGTTGTCCTCTTATATCACAGTCTTCTGCTCTTTGGTGTTACATTGTCTAGCTGGCTGGAAGCCTAGGCTAGACCTTTGGACCCTGTTTGCTTCACTCTTCTATTGCTATCTCTCAACTGGTATGTTTTTACTACTTCCATTCAATTAAACCTATGTGTTTCCCTACTCAACATGTTTACTGCTATTCAATTTAACCTATTTGTTTCCTTATAATCAACATGTCTTTCTTCTGTTTAATCAAACCTATGTATTTACTACAATAACATGTCTACTTTTGTTTAACCTATGTGTTTACTGCAATAGCATGTCCACTTCTGTTTAACCTATATGTTTACTGCAATAGCATGTCTACTTCTGTTTGAACTATATATTTACTGCAATAACATGTCTTCTTCTATTTGATGAAACCTATGAGTGTCCTGCTTTCAACATGTTTACTTCTGTTTCAGCTAGACCTATGTCCTTCTGCTTTCAGCAAGTCTGCATGCCTGCTCATATCTAAATTAGACCTATGTCTATTTGTTTCTCCACTAGCTATTCCTTCTATCAAGTTTTTAATTGCTCACCTATCAATGACTCCTAACCAATAATTCTCCCAATCCCTGATACCCTTATGAATATGTCTGTCTAATTAATCCCAGCAGGCCACACCTTTGTTTAGTGTCTGCTCACGTAGTAACAGCTAGTAAACTAAATTGAAACTTCAAGTGATCCTGAACATGTATACTGTTTGATTGCTAGGACCTTTTTTGAGTTACAAGAATTGAATGACCCTGTTTGCTCCTTACTTCCTGATAATCCAAAACTTTTTTCTTAAAACTATCTTCTGTTTTCAACTCCTACTTTTAGAATACCTAGGGTCCTGCCCCTCCAGTGTGAGTATTGCCTAGGGGTCCATGAGGCTCCTCTGAAATTTGACACATGGGGGATGGCTTTCCAAACTTTCTTATAAAAGGGTTGCTTTGAAAGTTTTCTGATGTGATCATTGCCCGGGGTCCTTGAGATCCTTAGGAACTTTGACACGCCAGGATACCATTGGGTGAACTATGAGAGTATTGACATGTTCATACTTGGTTGAAGGCCTGACTTTTCAGGTTTACTATTTGGGCCTGTTCAGGCTCCCTATAGTTTTAGTAGTTTCACTTCTGTAATTCATTACTTATTTTGGTTGAAATAATAATTTCTCTGTATATAGACATTAGGGATATTAGTAAAACTGGGAGGGACTCTTATATATATTTTTGTTGGAAATGAGTAGATATCATGCCTATAAGTTGTTGTGATGTTTGTTTGCTTATGTATATTTAGATACCATGCCTATAGGATTTAAAATCAGTACTGCATTCTAGATACCATGCCTATAGGTTGTTGTGATGTTTGTTTGGTTATATACATTTAGATACCATACCTATAGGGTTTAAAATCAATCCTGCATTCTAGATACAAAGCCTATAGGTTGCTGTGATGTTTGTTTGCTTATGTACATTTAGATAGTATGCCTACAAGGTTTAAAATCGACCTGCATTCTAGATACCATGCCTATAAGGTTTAAAATCAATCATGCGTTCTAAATATCATGCCAATAAGTCACTGCGATGTTTGTTTATTTAGACACCATGACTACAAGCTCAAAATTAGTCTTTGCATGCCAACAAAGTTTAAATCAGTTTTCTGCATGTCCATAAGGTTTTAAAACAAATTTCTGCATTTAGATGTCACGTCTATAAGTTTTGAATTAGTTTCTACGCCTAGACAGCATGCCTTACCTAATGAACCAAACTGCCTGCTTAAAACTATTTACTGGTTTATTGCACTTCTGTTTAATGACTAGATACTATGTTTATAGGACATCACTGATACACGCCGAGGCAAGCCTGTACGGTGACTAAAACCTTGAAATTATAAAACTATGCTTTGTTACTGCCCAGATTTAGATAGTCCTAAAATAAGTAGGCAACTGATTAGTTACCTTCTGCTTCGCTTTTAATAAAGCACCACATATGTTCTGCTCTATGCTCACCTAGATACCCTGCTATAGGACGTTTAATGTGTCTGAAATACTGTTGTTTGAGACGTGCAATTTCTTGCTTATTTGTGGAGGTAAATATGAGCCTTTAACTGTTCCTTTATATGACAGACCTATTTGTTTTTTCTTGTCACTTAGATTTTCTCCTTCTGAGCACTATAGAAAGTTCTAGATCCACATTAACTAGAAGTCCTAAACACCTCTAGGACTATAAGTAAGGGTTGGGTAATGCACACATATGGTACATTTAAATTTGAATCGCTTATATAACCACTAAGGGGAGGGTAATTTGGTAGTAAGGATATGATGACCTGCACTTTAATACTATGTGTCGCAACCCAACTTGGGGACGATTACCAAGTATTGCACAGAAGTGATATAGGCTAAAAAACCTAGGACCCTTTTACTCCTTGTTTTAAATGTAATATCCATTTGTATAATTTGCTTTATCTGTTTATAAGACTAATTCACCTAATTTGATTTAAGCCGGGACCCACCGTTGTAGACCTGTAGGGGTGCCTAACACATTTCTCTCAAGGTCATTTCGAGCCTTTACGCAATCTCTGGTAATGTAAACCGGTTTTATGAGTTACTTGCTTTAGGTGCCCTAACACACCTTAAATCTATTAGGTGGAGACTCTTCAAATTGATACCCAATTCCAAAATGTAAATGAGTTGTTATCAATGAATGTTGAAACCCAGACTCCGCGAGGAAAAATGGGGTGCGACAGCATGGCGACTCTGCTGGGGATATTTTAGACTCTTACCATAACGATTTTGTTTTTGTGAATTAGTCTTAAGCATGCTTTATTTGGTTGATAAGACCTTTCCATTTCCCTTTTACTTGGATTTAATTGCTTATTTCGAAAGCATTTATGATTTCTTTTATTTCCTGAATTTTACTTGTCTCCTTGTTTTTTTAACTGTCTTTCAATTATTTAAATACCGCATTTATTATTTTTAACGTGCAAATATGTGACAACATACTATTTATTGTTGCATAAATCATGATGAACATCATATTCCAATCATTCGTAATCAATCTCTATAGCAACGCTTGATGAGTGTTTGCGCTCTTCCTATATATATTACCCACTAAATATTTATTTTTTTACACAAGTTTTTATTTTAAATTGTACTACTAGGCGTGCCTAGTAGTTTTTTATTAATAAAACAACAAAGGAATAGTACATGTAATGGGGAATGGACCTTACCTTACTAATCCTATTGAGGCAGAGAAAAAGCCTCAACTTCTAGCAAGCATGTAAAAAGCAGGAACTTGAAAGTACCAAGTATTCTATGATCGCCATAGAATTTATAACACACTCTATGACGTTATTACAAATGATGATGCTTTGAAAATGATAAACTAAAACAATGTAGAAATTTGGGTCTTGCCCCTCGTTTTTCAAACTTGTGAGTTCTTCAATTTGAACCTCCTTAAAATCCTCTTCAACTGTCTTTAAAAAATCTTCAAAATTCTTCATTTCTTCTCGGATCTATTATACCTCATAGATGTGGTGGTGGCAACCCCCTTTTGCTTTACAACTCTCATTTGTAGTTGCCTTAGTGTTATTTCTTGATTCACCTTCCTTTTCTCATTATTCAAATCACCAGTTATAGTCGCCTCCTCCGGACAAGATTCAATCAATTCATCTTCTTTTGCTTCGTCAGAGCTGGCAATCCATAAGTTGGCCTCAAGTTTTTGATTAACTTCATCTTGTAAAACTATCCACAATGGTTCATGAATCTTCAATCTCTTTACGCTACATGGTTCATATCTCTTTGCCACTGAAAATTTCTGCTTCTGTGCAGTCATATTTGAGCTAGATGAAAATGCATTATTGTGAGGTTTTGGACCGCCAAAGCATTCGGCAACTTTCTATCTTCTGACGAAATAGCCGGTATATCAATTACCATTACTACATCTCCAGTCGTGTTTGCATTGGATTGCTGCTGCCTAGTCGTATTTGCATTGGATTGCTGCTGACCAGTCGTGTTTGCATTGGACTGCTGCTGCCCAGGATCAGAATTAACATTAGTTGCAGTTGTTGTATTCATCCCTGGTGATCTCCTATTTTTAGGAGATCGATGCTTTAGAGTTTGGTGGTGATTCAATCGTTCATGTGAAGTGCTTGAAACCTGATGTTGTTCCAACAATTTTGGAGAAGCATTCTTCCTTGTAGGTGATCTCACCACCATTTTCCAATCATCTGTTGTTGCCAACTGCAATGATTTAAATTTTTGGGATTCAACTCCAATTAATGCAGTAGCATTTGCTATGTTAACATCACTATTGATCTTTGCCAAATCTGCTGCAGCATGAGTGTTGATGGCATCAATATCTGAACACTCCTGCTGCCTAGTATTTCTATCAACATGAATAGTCGATGCACCTATTGGTTTTTCAACTACAGCACCTCGATCACCATCCTTATTCTATGCAACTGTAACACCTGCAGAATCTACACCTTGCCCCTCATCAGATTTCCTAGCTGCATTTACATCAGCCTTATCTACCTTCTTAGGTACAACAATTTTGGTTTGTGCACCTACAGTAGGCTGACCAGCTATAGGTTCTTGAGGTTGTGTAATATCTTTAGCCACTGCCTCCACATCTGTATCAATTTTACCATCCAATGACTTCACACCTGTTACATCCTCATCGGCAGTAACTTTCAAATTCACAACTTGTGTATCCCTCATCGCAGCAGTATAAAGCTTATCTGTAGAAGTTCTTTTATTAGGTGATACATCTGAACAAACTTTATCCCCTTTCTCTTGTCCATTATTCTTCCCAGTAACATTGCTGGGAATCGTGGCCTGCTTTAGTATGATTCCATCAGTTGCACAAATAGAAACAACATCATTATGTGCAGTCCCAACCAGCATAGGATTAACCTGTACAAAGTTCTCACCTCCAATTCTTTTTTAACCAATTTCACCGTTAACACCTGCTAGTTTTCCATCTAATTCAGCTTGAGTAGTATCAAGTTGATCTACCTCAGATCTTCTTTTGTTGCTCAGCTGATACTAGCTACAAATTACACTACCCCTGACCAGAATTAATTTGCCCAGCGATTGGATGAGCAGCAGTTGGATTAGTATTAGCAACTTTTGTAGCAGCATCCCTTAGTAATGCATGCTTATTTCCAGCTAGCCCAACTTTTTGTTGCACAAAATTGTTGATACCAGTTGTATCCATTATATAAGTAGCGTGTAAAGTCAAATCCATAGCCTGTGTATCTCTTGCTATAGCAGAACTTCATAGCCCCTTATCAGCTACAACAGACGATTTAGAACCTGTAATTTTAGCATCTGGTTGATCATTAAACTTCACTCGACCATTGCCAATCTGAATCCCAGGTGCCCCAGTGACATGTTGAACCACATCGAGCTTTATTGAAGTAACAACTCGCTCATTTGCAGCATAAGAAGAATGCAGCTTATCATAAGCCTGCACAACTGGATTCACTGCATTGAAAATCGTCGCTAAGGCTGTTTTAGCAGGAACATCACATATATGTTTAGGTGGACCCTTGTAAATCATTGAAATATCACCTACAGTGATGGTTGTAGCTGCTCGACTAATCACATTCTCATTGTTTACATTAACAATTTGATTTAGTCCTTCAACTTGCGATAGATATTGCTCTACAAAATTTCCTTTTGTTGTTTCGACTGCCAGCTTACCACTATTGGCATTATTTTTGATATTTCATTAATTCTTTGGGCAGCTCTTTTAGCATTTGAGTAATCCCGAGCATCACCTTGTAATTGCTCAAAATTTTCTACCTCCATAATGGGCAGATTGACATCGACTGTAATACCCTCTACCATCACCTCATTGTTAGATTGTTCCTTCATCCCTCGACACACCTTTTCGTCATGTCCTTGATGTTTGCAATACGTGCAATACTTTGGAAGATTATCGTACACCACCTCCTGGTAATGCACGAATGTTTTGCCCGAAATTCTATCCACAATCTGTAGTTTAACCTTCTTAGGATATTTGTCGAGCGAATCAAGAATTACCTTGACTCTAGCGGCACTAGGTCTTGTTCTTTCTTGCGTCGCCTTGTCCACAGCAAGAGCCTAAAAACAGCTGAAGCAATCGAAATTAAAGACCTCTTAGCGAAGAAATTAGGTGGCAAACCTGGAAAAGAGATCCATACGACTACCATGGATGTTTCCTCCTTCGGATTGAATCCTTAACGTCCATGGGAATGTTCTAAAAAAGAATTCATCCCTTTTTGCCTTGACATAACCAGTTGATTTTGATAAAAATAGAACATAATCATTGTAAAGATCAAATCTGATCAAAACATGACAAAATTCCAGCAGCCCAATATTACATCGACCTTGAACCTTGAACTAAATATGGAAAGGCATATTTGCGATAAAACTAGTTGATCAACGGTACAATCGACGGTTCCGTGCCTTTCCCCTCAAGTTGTCCACTTGAGGGTCCCAGTCTACACTTCTATAGCAACATTACTCAAATGAAATGTGCATGCATCATGGTCAAACCTAGTCGGGTTAATATGTTGTCCACATAATAACCCTTTAGGACAAGTCTCATCCAAAAGTCCATCGGGTTTTCCATAATCCCAACGGACGCAACCACGATTGTATGAATTAATTATGGAGAAATAAGTGCCAATATTCTAATCATTATTGTATAAATAGATGAATCCGAGGGGGGAAAAGGGCCTAACTATATTTTGTTTTGCAGAAAATGTGGTACAAAATCCCCAGGTTCGGCATGGTCAGCAACATACAATTACCAATACTAGATTGGTGGAGGGATTTTCCGTCAAGTGACCAAAATCATGTGAAAAGGGTCTTAAGAAACTTAACTTCTTTATTGGATCTTCAGTCGAACAAAATGTTAATCGAAGCTGCTACAATGTTCTGGGACAAAAAGATGGTTGTGTTCCGCTTTGGAGACATAGAAATGACCCCCTCTTGGAAGAAATAGGGGGATTTGCTGGGCTACCTTTAGATAGCCCTGTTTATTGGCACCTGAAAATCGCACCACTAGAGGATTTCTTAAGATGACAGGGTTGAAGAAGAATGATGACTTAGAGTGCCTAAAAATTTCCTACATACCCTTCTACTTCCTTTATGAACGATACAGTTACACCAGGTCTTATCGTATTTTCGATGCTAAACTCTCCATCACCTGCTTGGGATGGATTCACCGCAGGGTCTTTGTGTTCATCGTATGTTTCTTGGGCATACGAATGTTCCCGATACAAGGGGATAGAATCCATACCAGACTTGCCATGGTGGCTAAAACTTTGATGGAAGGGATCGAGGGGCAAACATATACCATTGTCCCTATGATCATTGCAGATATGTACTGGGCCTTGGAACAATGTCAGAAAGGGTACAGATACTTCGAGGGTTGCAAGTTTGGTTGTTAGAACATATCTAAAGGGGTCAATACATCCAAGAGTTTCCGCGAAGGCTGTGGAATGATCACATAGCTTTCCATCACCCTAAAAAGATGACCCATATCCCGGATAGGTTTGCTCAACTAAGGAATGTTGTAGAATGGGTGCAATTTTTCAACAATTTTGATCGAGGATCAGGTTCAATGGATGTTCGAGTGGTTACCTACTGACGAGTTCATCATCAGATCCAGGGATGTTCCACACTTGGTATTGATTAGGTTAAGGGGAATATACCCTTATGCTCCTCTTAGGGTTATAAGACAGGCATGCAGGAAACAGGTCATACCGCGAGTTGCTAAAATGAGTAACTACATAGCTGATTTTCAGGGCGACGCCATCCCATATAAAAATGAAGCACGACACATGTGGCACTTGAAGATTATTATGGAAAAGGATAACATTGAGCCGGATCGATATCATGTTGGTCATGCATACTTCTACCCCTCATGGTTGGATGATTACATATGGGGAATATTTGGCCGAGGAAACAGGGTCATAAACGAAGTTGCCGAAGCACGTGTAAAGTATAATAAATTACGCAAAAGAGTTCGCGAGTCTAAAGACAAGCATATGGAGCAACACAAGGCCAATATGGAAATGATCAATGAGTGGAAACAATGGGATGTTAAATCCAACAAAAGGATGGAATATATGGAGTACAGTCTGATGGAACTGGAAGGGAAAATGAGATATAGAGTCACCATTTGCTAGAACACAGAAGGAAGCGAAAAAGGGCATTTGGCAAGGGCATTCTTACTGCTGAACCTGCGCGAACTGGGGGATCTGATTGACAAGAGCATCCAGCCTAGAAAAGGTCAATATAGGAACAAGTATATTCAGTTTACTTGTTTTTTAAATGTAATACGGCCAAGTGACATTAGTGATTTATCTTATTTAGTGTCATTTTGGGTCGTCTACCTTTAAATTAATAATGAGGCAATTATTGGCATTGAATTTCTCCAAATCTAATTGTCGCTAGGCCTACCTCGGGTACAACGAGGCTCCCAAGTTAGGACACGAGTTTACATTCCCGCAAAGTGTGTTTAAATACTACAAACTTTTTGTAACCCTTAATGACTTGTTTACCTTTTGTTTTTCTTTATTCCTTATTATTCCCATCCGCTAAGGTTGTTTCACACATACTGGCATCATCAACATATCACACCAGATCTAGAGGCCCTCCACCCCTTCCTTCTCCAAGAAATAGGAAAAGTGGAGGAAAAACTAAGATGGATGATTTGAGTGTGATTCAAAAGGGAAACTCTGAGAATGCAAAAACTTCAGATGGTCAGAGTACTTCGGTGCCAAATAACTTGGTTTTGCGGTTGGAGTAGTAGATACTGGAATTACAAGGGGAACTTGAGTAGGTCCAAAACTTAGAAAACCTTTCCCTTACCCTGAACATCCCCGACATTAACCAACTAAATACCTAAAACCCAGCACCTACCAAAAATACGCCAAACCAGCATCCACAAAATCCTCCCGCACCCCATCAATGTATAACTCCACCTCAAAATCCCAATCATTTAACAATACCAACTCCACCACAACACCATCATCAACCAATCCAGTAACCAAAGGCACTACCTATCACACTCTTCAGAACACACCACAACCTATTCCCGATCTTCAAAAATCAACCAACGACCACCACTACACCGAAATCCTTGGCACTCACCAAAACAACCATATATACGTATAAACTATACCTCACTTTACTCAATCAATCTCCTATACACTAAAATACGCTGACAAGGACCTGCTCATCAAGAACATGGTCGAGGAACTTAAGAAATTGACAAATTTAGTTTAGGGTGTCAATGGAGGAAAATGGGTAGAAGGTCTGAATTTTGAGGATCTTAAAATACAACCAGACGTGGAACTGCCGGAGGGTTACAAACCTCCCAAGTTTGAAATGTTTGACGGAATAGGTGATCCCAAGGCTCATTTGAGAACTTACTGTGACAAGATCGTGGGGTCAAAAAAGATGAAAGGATCCGAATAAAGCACTTCACGAGAAGTCTTACCTGAGATACCTTGTCCTAGTACATAAGCTAGAACCCTAAGAAGTGGGCCAATTGGGTGGGCATGGCATCAAAATTTATTGACCGGTTTAGGTTCAATACAGAGAATGCACTGGATGTCTTCTACAACCAAAACTTAAAAAAGAAGCCAACTGAAACTTTTCGCGGGCATATGACTCTGTGGAGGTCAGAAGCAGCCTAGGTCAGACCAACACTAGAAGAAGAACAAATGAACAAGTTCTTTGTCAGGGCACAATACCCACAATATTATGAAAGGCTAATTGTCATTGAGAATCACAAGTTCTCCGATATCATCAAACCCGGAGTAAGGATTGAAAAGGGTAGAAAAAGCGGGATGGTGACAAATTTTGAGGCACTACAGGCCATGAATAAAGCATTACAATCAGGCGGCATATCAAAGGAAGGAGAAGTGGGGGAAGTAATATTGGCGTAAGCCCCAAAATCTCTGCTCACATACCAAACACTTCCACCCACATACCAACCCTTATCTCCCAGATATTCTCAACCCGCCACCGCCTATCATACTTATAACACCTAGCCAGTCACTACCATTATCCTCCAACTCATCAAAAATTACCAAAACCCTGACCTAACTGTGACCGCAAACTACCAACAGAATACACCGCTTTTGCTGAATCCATCGACCAGCTGTACGAAAGATCGAAGACATATGCATATCATTCCTGTATGAAGGGGCACACCATTAACGAGTGACAAACACTGAAAGATAAGATCCAAACATTAATTGATAACAAGGTTATACAGGCAAAAGAAGGTACAACCAACGTCCGCAACAATGTTCTCCCAGATCATAGGAGTGACGGGGTACAAGTGATAGAGACGGATGAAGAGTTGTATCCTGAGGGGTCGATCAGGTTTATTTGGGAAAGTGATGAATTTAAACCCGCAGTCAGACTCACTCCTATTATGGTACAGATATAGTCGTCAATTGAAATTGAGGTAACCGCATCAGTTCCGTTTGAGGTAGAGGTAGCTCCACCTACAGCCACACCTTTTCCATTTGAGGTAGAAGTGGCCACACCTTACACAGTGATAGTAGCAACCACACATCCTTTCAATTCCAAGGCCATACCTTGGGATTATGTTGTTGAAGCTAGGCGAAAAGGAAAAGCAAAAATAGAAGAATCTGATACTGCACAAGGAATGACAAAAATAGGAAGGATCTATACACTCGAACATTTGGGAGGATCAAGCAAGGAGGCTGCTACTAAGCAACCTATCATTGAAACTGGACCGGAAGATCCTTGGAGGGAACTACACGCAAGGGAATACTCCTTGTCGATCAATTGAACAAAATCCCAGCCTAGATTAATTTATATTAAACATTCATTATCTTACCTAAATGATGAACAATGGACAATAGTTGAACATTTAAATTAAACTACAACAAAGCAATACAAGTAAAGCCATATTAATCAACAAAGGAAATTAACATAAGCTAAGGCATGATAAAATGAAAAAGCATCAGATGTCAAATGAACCCATCATATTCCAAGATAAAAAAAAGAAGTAAGAGCAATGAAGGGATAGAAATAAACCTTAAAACAAAGTAATTTTTGAATCTGAAAATGTCTTAACTCCAAAAATTTTAGACAGTGACAAACTCGATGGAACCGCGAATCTGCTTAAAAAAAAACCTCGAAACGGCCACCTTGAATGATAGAAAACTTCAACTCAGCTACATCTCAATGAATCTGAAGCTTAATTTTACGGCAATTTGAAACACTAGCGCCGGAACGCTACGAAGCTCAGCCAACAAAACAAACGGACAGGCTCACAATCAAACGACTTCAACAGCTTGAAATCTATTCCAAATTTTCTGTTTCTGTTTGGGGATCGGGTAGGTCTAATGTACTGATGAAGAAGAAAGGTTAGGGCATATGTAGGTTTAAGATCATAAACAACTTATCTCTTTGAATAGAAGAAGCAGGAACGGCTCAGTGTATGTGTCCTTGCATTTCTGTTCGTGTGTGTACCAGCGAGTGGGTGGTGAAGGAGCGGCATGTTTGCTCGTTTTGAGCTGGGTGGCGGCTAAGGATTTTCGTTCTCTTGGTTGAAGGTTATAAAGGTCAAATGGTTGTTTGTGTTCGAGAAGAAGACCGACGGGGGGCGGGGGGGGGGGGGGGGGGGGGGGTCGAAGTCCCAAAACAGCGGATGGATTTAGAGTCCCTAGGTTCTAACACCGAAAAAAGAGATGCAATGTTGGGGGGAGGGGTGCCTATTGTGTATTGTGGAGATTTTTTTGTCTAAGGGTCTAGGGACTAAGTTTTATTAAAGGAAGAGGGTTTTTAGTGGGTTTAAAGGGTATTGGGCTTTAAATTAAGAAATTGGGTTGGGTCTATGTCTTGTTGGGTCTTATATTGGACTAAGAAGACTAAAAAACCATAAAAATATAAAACCTACTCTTAATTAATTAAAATACACTACCAAGAGAAAACTAGATATTAAAAGTGAAACCATTTTTCTATTTTCAAATGTTATACTAAAGTAAAAGGTAGGAAAAAATAGGCTAAATCCACGGTGAAATTAAAATACTATAAATATAACTTTAAACTAAAGATGAAAAAATATTTTTTGTAATTTTTATTTTTTGTGATAGAATAAGTAAAAGAGTCAAAATTAATTGAAATAACTATATTAGATCTAAACTAAGTATTTAAATGCTAGAATATGTAAAATCGTGGGGAGGATCAAAAATTACATGTCTACAGCTACCTCTCTTTGACTAGAACTACAAAGTATTTTCAGACAAAGAACGACTAGACAGGTTTTTTGACCCGACCCATATTTAGAGAGACCAAAAACTAAAAGAAAGGAGAATGTGACTGAGCCCTGATATCTGAGCTACCTACATATCCTTGGCTATAAAGGAATCAGGCCACGTGTAGTTCTGAAAATAAGGAAGAGATGAGTTAGAGAGTCGAGTGAGGCGATATTCTGTCGAGGTTCCGGTACGTTATCCTGTTATTACATCAAATATCAAGATTCAAAAGACTAACTAAGCCTATCAACTAGAAGTTACACGATTCCTATATATGAGTCTTCCTAAGCTTGATCTCGAGTCTTGGTTGGTTCTTCATGCAGACTCTGATCTGAATCTTGGTGCTTGTTAGCTGCAGGTATTAGTTCAATCTTCCACGACATCTTTCAAGACCGGACATGCAGTGCTCATGCCTTCAGCCATGTCTTGAGAAGCTCACATCTTTCATATGCTTCTGTATATGGATTCACTTCTCTCTTTTTTCTCTTTTTTTTTTTGGATTGAAACTTCTTCTTTGGTCATCTCGGATTGTTGACCCGCATTCTTACCACGAGCTTCTGCTACTTCTAACTTCAATTGAATTCTGAAACGACTTCCCTTGTTCTCCAGGTGGGTGCCTGCTACTGACTTGAAACATAAAATAATTTCGAAGTGAATTCCCTTGTTCTCCAGATGGGTACCTGCAATCCAAACAACAAAACAAACAAAATTTTCTACCTCAGTTTGCACTCGGAAGATTTGTGAGTTTTTAGCAAAGCTGTAAACCACTTATGCTATTGATGCAATGATGAAATTAAACTAGAGTCTACAATAGCATGGCATGGAGATAACCAATCCATGCCCAGAATAATATCAAAATCTACCATGCTCAACAACAACAAATCAACTCGGGTCTCCAGACCCCCAATAGTCACTAAACACGACCGATATACATGGTCTACAATAATAGTATCACCCACTGGGGTCGATACATGAATAGGTAAAGCAAGACACCCCCGGTCGTGCCCAAATGATGAGCAAAATAAGAAGACACATAGGAATAGGTGGAACCAGGATCAAATAAAACGGAGGCATCCCTGTGGCAGACTGAAATAATACCTGTGATAATAGCATCCGAGGCAATAGCATCTGACCTGCCCTGAGGAGCATAGAAGCGGGCTTGACCACCGCCCGATCGGCCTCCCCCTCTAGGGCGACCCCTGACTACCTGTCCCTTACCCCTAGCTGGCGGGGCGGGTGCTGAAGATACTGGGCCAGAAGATGAGGGCTGACCCCTCTGCTGAGATGAACTGGACACACGGCAAGGGCACTCCCTCTGCATATGCCCGAACTCACCACACTCGTAGCAACTCCCGGGTGCTGGGAACTGGGATTGAAGGGAACCCCTCGCGCTGGAGTGGCTAAGTGATGCACTCGGCCTGGATGAAC
Organism: Nicotiana glauca; assembly: GCA_026770625.1. NCBI lineage: Eukaryota > Viridiplantae > Streptophyta > Magnoliopsida > Solanales > Solanaceae > Nicotiana > Nicotiana glauca. The sequence continues at coordinate 34,179 of MU718050.1, forward strand.
CCTGAACAGATGGGGCATGAGACAAGCTCTGTGCTGGAAGTGCAGTGAGAGATGGCTTACTCTACTGAGAGCCTTGATAACCCAGACCAGAAGATCCACAACGATACTCAGGTCTAGCTGATTGCGCGGGCCTGAAAGAATGTCTCCGACCCTGCTGAAATTGGCCCCTTGAAGGAGCGCCACTATGACTACCATAACCTCAAGGCCTCTTGGCCTCCTTATCCTCATGATCCAGGCGGCGAACTTACTCAATATCCCAAGCTATATCCACCACCTCCTCGAAGGTAGCACCCATCACTCGCTCTCTAGTCATAAGAATACGAAAAGGGTAGTGGATACCATCAACAAACCTCCGGATACACTCACAGTCCGTCGGGACCAACCAAGCTGTATGTCGAGATAACTTCGAAAATCTCATCTCATACTGTGTCACTGACATCTCTCCCTGCTTTAGCCCTTCAAACTATCTGCGCAGCTCCTCTCTGCGAGAATGTGGTACATACTTCTCCAGGAAAAGAGTGGAGAACTGCTGCCATGTCAAAGGTGATGCACCAACCGGCCTACGCCGCTCATGTCAAAGGTGATGCCTCCCTCCATGTAAAGGCTGCTCCAGTGAACTGAAATGTAGTGAAAGACACACCGCTGGTCTTAAGAATCCCCGCTGTGCAGAGCATCCGCTGTCATCTATCAAGAAAACCCTGGGCAACCTCGCCCTCAGCTCCACTAAATGTGGGAGGCTGGAGTCTACCAAACCTTTCGAGGCGACTCTGCTCGTCCTCGAGCATAACTAGAACCCTGTATTCCTGAGCTGGTACTACTGGCTGAGCTAGAGGTGCCTCTGGAGTCTGTAACCCTTGTAATCCCTACTCAGGCGTGCGAGCAGCGGGGGTATGATTTCCTCCCCTGCCATATGAGGTAGCTGCTGCTGCTCTGGTGGCTGAGACAACCTGAGCCAGACCCGTACAAACTATCAGTATCTGGGCCAATGTCTCCTGGAGACCCGGTATCACAATGGGCACAGCTGGTGCCTGAACTGGTGCTGCTAGAGCCTGGTCCTGAGCTGGGGCAACTAAAGGATCCATAGGTGCTGCCCCTACTGCTCTGCCTCTACCACGACCACGACCACGGGCGCATCCACAGCCTCTAGTAGCCTTAGTGGGTGGTACTGGTGGTAGTCCGCCACGTCCGGTAGCTTGTGTCCTCACCATCTGTGAGAAAATAGAATAAAGAGAAGTTTAGTATTCGGACCAACAAGTTCGCACGACAAGAATTTCAAGAATATGGAAATTTTTCCTAAAGGTTCTGCAACCTCCCGAGGATAAGTACAGACGTCTCCGTACCGATCCACGAGACTCTACTAAACCAGCTCATGACTCGCGAGACCTAGTAACCTGGCTCTGATACCAACTTTTCACGACCCCAATCCCGTGGCACCCAACATAATGCTAGGCAAGCCCGACCATTTCAACACTCTCAACCCAAGTACGAAACTCATTACCAATTAATAGAGTTAAGTCATCAGTAAAACATGACTTTAGTCTGTCAAAGTAGATAAAAGCAGTGCGGAAAACCATAACAATGCCAAAACAACTCCCAAAAAGATTTGGTGTCACGAGTCTAGAGCCTCTACATACAACCGAGTAGCAGCCTATACATATAAAGTCTAAAATGCGGAAAAAAGGGGATAAGGGGAGGAATCGGGTCCTGCAGACTCAATGAAGCTACCTCGATAACTCTGGTGTCAAATATGAGCAACAGCAAAACGCTCTACTTAGCCTCCTGGATACCTGTATCGGCACACAAGGTGCAGAGAGTAAAGTGAGTACTCCGACTCAGTGAGTAATAGAAATAAATAATGACTGAAGATAAAAAAACTCGTAAAAACACTACACAGTTCTATATCAAATAGTAAATACAGTAAACAGTAGCTAAGTGAGGAAAAACAGGTGAATATCCCTCAAACCAGTACACTACTCACTTACTCCTCTCAAAGTCCGGTAATTTACTTATACTGCTGCGGCGTGCAGCCCGATCCGTACCGTATACTGCTACGGCATGCAGCCCGACCCATAAATATATATACTGCTACGGCGTGCAGCTCTATCCAATAATAGTATGTACTGCTGCGGCATGCAGCCCGATCCAATAATAATAGTCGACTGCGCATACTGGGGATGTGCAGACTCCGGAGGGGCTCTTACAGCCCAAGCGCTATAATACTGTGGCGTGCAGTACGATCCATATAATATATATATCATATATAACTGCGGCGTGTAGTCCGATCCATACATGTATATGTATATACTGCTGCGGCATACAACCCGACCTGGTATATATCAAATACACTCACTATGGGATCCTTGACCCCTCTCAAGCAATACAGACTTGGCCACTCGGGCTCAATCAGCTAAGACAGGGTTTCCAACCCAGGTATTTCTCATTTGGATTGCCAATTTCTAAAGCCGGTTCATATTATGTTTATCAGTTAAGAACATGACTGAGAGTATGATTTCAACAAGTAAAGGGAGGTCAACTAGCACAACACACCCCCTAAGGGTCTACAGATCGGCACAAGGCACCAAACATGGCAACTAGCCCAAAATATACTGATATTAATGAAGTCTCAGTCAAAAATACAGTAGAGTCATCAATCGGGATGGACCGAGTCTGAATCCCCAGCACTAATAAACCCCACACTTATAATACAACGTGTGTCTCATCTCAACATAGCACCACGTAGTGCAAATCCGGGGTTTCGAACCCTCAGAACATCATTTATAACCATTATTCACCTCAAGCCGGCCGAAATCCTAGCTTGCCTTGCGCTTTCCTCGCAAATCAACCTCTTTGTGCGTAGAATCTGGTCACAACCACAAGGAATATATCACAATAGGCTAAGGGAACATAACCCAATCGAAAAGACTCGAAAATTATCAAAAATCACGAAGTTGGCAAAACACGAGCCCCGGGCCCACTTCTCGAAAAATTACAAAATTCACATCACCGGATTCCTCATTTCGCCACGAGTTCACACATATAAAGTTTATCAAAATCGGAGCTCAAATGCCCCCTCAAATGCCAAATTTTCATTTCAAAAGTCAATCCCTAGTTCTTCCAATTTTACCTAAATTTCCATGAATTTACAGGTTGATTCTTCAATAAAATGATGTTTCTAGGACATAAGACTCACCTCTAATCAATTCCCGACGAAACCCTCTTCAATTGCTACCAAAAAGCTCCCAATGTGCTCAACAATGGAGGAAAAATGACCTAGTTTCGCGGATGATATGATTTAAAAACCCTTCTGCCCAGGTGCCACTTAAACCTACGCGAACGCAGTGCCCAGGCCGTGAACGCGATGCTTCCGAAACTCTAACTACGCGAACGAGTGCACTATGACGCAAACGCATTGAACAATTTCACAAGGCCCTGATTTCCTTCTACGCGAACGCGTTACCTCCCACGCGTACGCGATGCTTTGCCTTCCGGAACTTCGCAAACGTGGCCCTCTCCCACGCGAACACGAAGACCAAATTTCCAAGACCTCACATTTCCTCTACTCGTTCGTGACATCACCCACACGAACGCGAAGGGAAAATCTCTGCAACACCAACAACTAAAAATCTGTTACTTTTAAAGTCCAAAAATGGTCCGATTGACCACCCGAAACCACCTCGAGGCCCCCGGGACCTCAACCAAAAGCACCAACACATCCTAAAACATTATTCAAACATGATCCAATCTTCAAAACACATCAAAAAATGCTAAAACCATTCAATCACATCGGATTCAAGCCTAAGTTTCTTCCAAACTTCCGAATTACACATTTGATCAAAAAACCAACCAAAACACCTCTGAATGACCTGAAATTTTGCACACACATCCAAAATCACCTAACGGAACTACTTCAACTCTCGGAATTCCATTCCAACCACTAGATCAAAATCTCACCTATCAACCGGAATTTGCCAAAATACCAACTTCGCCAATTCAAGCCTAATTCTACACCGAACCTCCAAAACCAATTCCGATCGCACTTTTAAGTCACAAATCATCCCCCGAAGCTAACCGAATCACCGAAAATTACATCCGAGCCCTCTAACTAAATAGTCAACTTACGGTTGACTTTTCCAAAACAAGCCTTCCTTAAAGAGACTAAGTGTCTCATTTCCATCTAAAACCAATCCAATTCGACTCGATCACCTCCAATACGGATAATGAAGCACAGAGAAACATTAAATTGAGGGAAAGAGGGTGGTAACAGTCGGATCGTCACACATGGGCAAAAATGAAATGAAATAGAGCCAAACCCTCGTTTTTAAACAAGACACTACCAGCCCCCACTTTCGCAACTGTGGTCACTTGACTGCTTCTGCAATCCCGCTGGTTGGGGTCCATCTACCGCTTCTTCGGTCTTCCACCATGCCCCTCAACTCCGCATCGCGGAGACCATCTGCTTTTGCGCCTCTATGTGTGCATGTAAGGTCTCGCTTCTGCGGAACTCGACCGCATCTGCGATCTACGCCTCCCCTAGCAAAATCCACTTCTGCAAGTCCTTCTCCGCATGTGCAGACTTGAACCTGCGACCCTCTCCACGCAGGAGCGGTTACATCAAAAGCATTGAGCTTTAGAAATTCTTAAGTCCAAAAATCGATCCGTTTAACATCCGAATTTCACCCGAGGCCCTCAGGACCTCAACCAATTATACCGACCAGTCCCAAAACATAATGCGGACCTGCTAAAGGCTTCAAATCACATCAAACAACGCTAAAACTATTAATTGCACTCCAATCCAAGCTTAATGAACTTTAGAACTTCAAACTTCCACATTCGATGCCGAAACCTATCAAATCACGTCCGATTGACCTCGAATTTAGCACACAAGTCACATTTGACATTATGGACTTACTCCAACTTCCAAAATTGGAATCCGACCCTGATATAAAAAAGTCCACTGCCGGTCAAACTTCTCAAAAACCTTCAAATTTCTATCTTTCGCCAAACGACTCCAAAATGACATTCAGACCTCCAAATCCACTTCCGAACGTGCTCCCAATACTAGAATCACCATACGGAGCTATTCTCAGACTCAGAATTCCAAACGAACATCGATAACATTGAAATGCACTTTAAACCCAAATTTATGAAATTCTTCCAAAATCCTAACTTCCACAATAGGCGTTGAAACGCTCTTGGGTTATCCAAAACCTGATCCGAACATATGCCCAAGTCCGAAATCATCATACGAACCTGCTAGAAGCTTCAAATCTCGATTCTGAGGCCATTTACTCTAAAATCCAAGCTTAGTCAATTCTTTAAAATTAAAGCTTTCGAAATGAGAATTTTCTTTCCAATTCAACTCCGATATTCCCAAAATTCAATCTCGACCACGCATACAAGTCATACCTGAAGTGAAGCAGCACGTGGCCTCAAATCGCCGAATGACGCACTAAAGCTCAAAACGACCGGTCGGGTCGTTATAGGTTGAGTCTAAATCTCTTGAGATATGCATTTTCAATAAGTTTAATATTTTCAAATTTGCTATGAAAGGTGTGGTTCTATATAGTATTCAATCATACTTAGGCATATACTCCGTGGACAATTTAATAACACCAATATTCATAGCATAATACTACTAACTTCTAACCCATGTTTTTAAAATATATATACACTAAAAATATGATTTAATTATTTTGTTAGATATGGCATATAAAATAATAATTCATTGGTAAATGGTCAAACAAACTCATAGTGCACTTTTTCAAAATTCTAAATATTAGCGAAAGTAATATGAGAGGAAATAAATTTATGTTGAATAGTTCAAATAAGGAAATAAATTATATAAGGTAAATCTTATTTGAATTTAAAGTCCTAAATTTTAGGATTTGTTACTTAGTTCAATTAAGTAAAGATTTAATAACCAGAATCTTAGTCGGTTTCAAAGTCCTAAATATTAGAAAAATAATTAAATTACAATTTTATTGAATATGAAATATGTATTTAAATAATAAAAAAGGCGAACGACGTTTCTTTAAGGTCTTCATGTTTAAATATAGTATAGATATAGAAGATTATCACATAGTTAGCATCACACAGCTTAATTGGGCACGATGTATGCATGAACATTGCAGAATATTTACATTCATTCTGCAACCTCCTTTGCCTTCATGCTGGTTTATAACTTGCTCATAGACTTGCTATAGCTCACTGCTGACTACAAATTCAAGGACCTATCGAGTGAAGAAACAGCGTAAAATCTTTTACACAATTAAAAATATGTGACATTTAACCACATGCATGTAATTTCCTACAATAAATCTAGTTTGGTAAGATAATAAATATGATGAATAATACATTTTAACAAGTGTAAATATTTTTAGTAAGTTAAATCAAAAAGTGAAATACCTCTGTTAACATATTTGGATGAACATCAACACCTACTTTCTTGTATACTATATGTGTATGTGTGATATACACCACGCATACATTAGTCCAAATCTACTAATTCTAAATATTGTATCAACCTATAATCGTGGCTATGGAACTGCTTCATTGGCGCAAATCCTTCTCGTCTATATGTGTCACGACCCGGAATTTTCACCGTCGGGTTGTGATGTCGCATAACATTTCACTTTCTAGGCAAGCCAACATTAGAGAATCATTAGTCCATTCTTTTACATTTCAGTAATTAACAGCAAATAAGCTATAACGAGTTAACATGAACACAAAAGGTTATAACAGGCTCAATATATAATACTACCCTGAATCTAGAGTCACAATTCATGAACTTCTAAGAGTTTTCTACAAGTAAATCTCTGAAAGAAATACAACTATTTTTGAAACGAAAGAAACAGGAAAGAGAATGTACAGAAGGGGATGCCAAGGCCTGCGGACGACAAGTCTACCTTGGGTCTCCGATCAAGTGAAGCTAGCAGCTAACCTCAGAATCAGCTCGGACCAGCACCGAAACGTGCACAGAAAGTGCAAAGTGTAGTATTAGTACAACCGACCCCATGTACTGGTAAGTGTCAAGTATATCCTCGGCGATGTAGTAACGAGGCTAAGACAAGACACCCACAAATAAACCTGTGCAATATATCAATATATATACCAATAACAACAATAAAAGAAACAAGACAAGTAATATTGGGTGGAGGACATGTTGAGGGGACTAAAAGACAAAGAATCAAAGCAGTAATAAGAACTTGATCAACCAACATGCCTTAAACAGATAGAAACAAGTAGACGCAACGAAGGAAACTGCTCCACATCACCCTTCGTGCTTTTACTCTCAACAGCACCATATGAAACAATAGAAATGGTATGGCATCACCCTTCATGCATTAACTCTCTCATACACGTGTATTATCGCTCACAATATGGTACGACATCACCCTTCGTGCATTAACACTCTCCCTCACCAAAACAATGAACAATAACAATAGGGAGATAGATATAACAAGAACAAGTCATACTTCAACATTTGGATCCATAATACCAATCTCAACTTTGAGTCAATACTCAATCAATACCAAAGTCCGTGAACATTCTAAGAACGATCAATATAATGATTAACTAGCCTAAGCATGAATAATATGATCACTGAAAGAAACAACTGCAAGAATAGGACCCACTCGCATGCTATAATTCGAAAACAACGCATAGGTACTCGTCCCCTTACCTATAGATTGTACCTAACATTCAAACACATAGCAAATAGAAAAATAAGACCTAATCCCTCAAGCCAAGGTTAACCACGACAGTGCCTCGCTCCAATGGTCAACTCAAAGCTTAACCACGATTTGTCCTCTCAAACGAGCCTCCGAACTGATAGAATCTAGCATATAACAAACCAAACGATTCAAATTAAGCCTTAAGAACTACCCACGATTGAAAGAATTCAATCTAGGCCATTATTGAAATAGTCAACAAAGAGTCAACACTCGGGTTTGCTTGGTCCAAACCCAAAAATCGGACCAAATCCAATTACCTATTCACCTCCGAGCCCGGATATATAATTGATTTTAGAATTCGACCTCAATATGAGGTCTAAATCCCCAAATTTCGAAATCCCTAGTTTCTACCCAAAAATCCACCATGAAAAGTTTTGGTTTTAGGTTGAAATCTTGTGAAATATAGTGAAAGATTGAAAGAAGCTAGTTTAGAATCATTTACCTAAGATTTGGGGAAGAAAAGTTCTTTGGAAATTCGCCTCTTGTGTTTTAGGTTTTCAAAATTTGAAGAATGGGAGAAAAATCTCGTTCAAAATCATTTTGATCAGTTGCATGTGTAGCATTTGTGACCTGAGGTTCGCAGATCCGAGCCCCTAAAATGCGAAGAACCTATTGCAATTGCGAAGGTCTCCCCATTCCTTCTTGCATCGCAAATGCGAAGGAAATCTAGCAAATACGAGACTGACCCTTTCAGCAAATGTGACCATGTGCCCGCAAATGTGATGCCTGATCTTGCATTTGCGAGATCAGAAGCCTACACAAGATATTGCAAAACCAGCTATGGTTTAAGTCCTATTTTCACCACGTAGCATATCCGAAATTCACTCGAGCCCTCGGGCGTCTCCAAACCAAACATGTACACAAGTCTAAAAATATCATACGAACTTGCTCGCGTGATCAAATCGCCAAAATAATACCTAGAACTACGAATTGAACACCAAATCGAATGAAATGTTCAAGAAAGCTTTAAAACATCAATTTTCACAACCATACGTCCGAATCACGTCATACACACTAAGTTTCTCACAAAATTTTACAGACAAGTCATAAATATGGTATTGGACCTATATCGGATTCCGAAGCCAAAATACGAACCCGATATCCAAAAAGTTAAACCTTGGTCAAACATTTCCATTTCATTAAGCCTTTAACTTCCAAATTTCGACAAAGTCCGCTATCTCGAGCTAGGACTTCTTATTTTTTATAAAGTTTTAACATAAAAGCTTTTCGGAAACGTGTCTGGGCTACGCACGCAAATTGAGGAGGGTAAAAATGAGATTTAGTTACGTAGTCACGTGAATTAAATAGCTTTTGCCTAGACTTTGTGTGTATTTACAAAATTTAATTAGTATCTACAAATATTTGAGTGTAAACTCGGTATAGTTATAATATTTAATTGACGATGTCCATGCAAAATATATGAACTTCAAATCCTAAATCCACTTCTACATTGCACGTGAACGATAATATGTAAAACAGTTCTTTGGACAAGTCCAATTCCAAATAACACCCTATAAATATATATATATATATATATATTATAAGGTATAATCATCTAATTTCAGGCGTCAGATATTAATTTGAAATATGAATTGAACAACAGAAAAAGGAGATTAGGCAAATACCGAAAATGGTGCGAGATCTGCGGCAAGACACCAGAGTTGGTATTGCACCAGCAAAATTTTTATTAGCAAAACTCATCTGAAAAATATCCGAAATTCACCTTCGGATACCAAACCAAACATGCACGAAAGTGTACTAGTATCATACAAACTTGTTCGCACAACCAAATCACCAAAATAACATCTACATCTATAAATCAATCCTCAAAACGAATGAATTTAAAGTGAAACTCAACAACACTTAAATCACATTTAGGTGTCCGAATCAAGTCAAATCACTTCCAAATTGATCCAAATTTTGCATACAAGTTTCAATTAGCGATACGGAATTATTCCAAGTTTCAACATCAAAATCCGAAACCGTAAGCTAAGAAGTCAACTTATGGTCAAACTTAGCAAATTTTCAAATTCTAAAAATGCTTGTTTTTGGCAAAACGAGTCAAAACAAGTTAAGGACTTTCGAATTCAATTTCGGGCATATTCTCAAGTCCTAAATCACGATACGGATTTTATCGGGATCTTCAAAATGTCGATCTAGGCCCGTCTAAACAAAATGTTTACCATAGTCAACTCAAACTGTTTCTAAGCAAAAATTAATACTTTTTCACATAAATACTTTCAGGAAAAAGACGCGGACTGCGCATGCAATTCGAGAAACGTTAAATGGAGATAATCGAGGTCTCGGAATATGAAATTAAGGGATACTACTCAAAATGACCTATCATGTCATCACAAATTTGATTATATCAAAATCATTGGATTTTAGTAATTTTGATCTCGGTTACCGCAATAAAATGTATGTCAATACCCTGTTGGGTTACCCGAGTGAAAATCATACATGTTCATAGGTCTAGAGCTTAGAAGAAATTGTGGATACCAACGGAGAAAACAATGTTGATGATGAAGTAACGATACAATAACTTTGGAACCAGTTAGGCGTAAGGAAACACTTATTACTTCTAGAACTTTTCACAATTTTTTGGTGTAGCTTGAGAAGGCAACACTGAAACTTTTGGATGCAATAAAAAAAGTTAGAGTTGAGCTTCAACTAGATTTAAATTTTAAGAAAAAACAAAAAATACTAGAATCATATTTCACTAAATTGTCTTAGATATTATTTTAATTTTAAAAAATTATTAATTTATAATATTAATGGGACTATATATTTATACAGGGGTCTTCGAAAATATATTATCTTATCGAAATTGGTGATTGTTTCTTCTGGCCCAAGTCGAGACCCGAGAAAAATATTATCTTAGAGAGTTTATAAATTTACCGAGTATTAATTTAGAGAGGTTTTACTGTAGTTGAAGAACTTCTGTAATACCCTACTCTTTTTTTCATATGTCATTAATTTCTAAAACATAGTTAAGTTTTTGTATTTGAAAATAATTATTTTGTTATTCTATTAATAGTATGTTTTTGTTGTCACAAATATTTTATCGTACAATTAGGATCATAAGTTACAAAAAAATATAATTTTTTTAAATTAAACTTCATGCCCGATCAAGTACCACTATTTAAATAATATAGAAAGGGAAATTTTTAATGACTTGATTTTCGTTTGATTAGTTTAGTTTCTTGATTTTCAGTTGCTCGATTTGGTTGATTGATTATCTGGCTTTAGTTAATTGAACCAAAAAGAAGAAAAAAAAAATAGTTTTGTTACTGAATTTTGTTTAATTATGTTTTTCTTAAAAAAATTGGGAGTGGATTAGAAGATGGAAAATTAAATGCTCACCAACAAGGTGAATATGTTATTCCCTCTATCCAAGTTATGCGAGGCTCTTTCTTATATTTTTTGTCCCAAAAATAGGTAATTTATTTTTATATTTACCAAATAATTCAACTTTAAATACACAATATGACTTGTTTTAGCGTATAAGTTTCAAAGTTTTTATTTTTTTTCTTAAGCTTCATGTCCAATCAAACACTGTCACATAAAATGAATGGAAGGAGTAATAATTGTTGTCTAAATTTGCTGATTATTTTTCTTAAATTTTCTAATTCTATTGCCAAATTAATCAGGTTAATTCATGTCGCTTTTAGAAATGACATTGTTTGACTCAAAAGACATTAAAACCTTTTGAAAAAAATCAATCAAAGATGAATGGGTAAATCTTAGCTAAGTATAATAATCTCTAGAAGTAAAGATAGATGAGGTGAAGACTTCTTTACTGATCTAATTTAATAAAAACCCCTTTTAGGAATCTTCTCATTCGTAAGTAGTATTACAACCAATAATCGGGGATCCTACGTTACAAGCTTATTGTCCGATATATATGCAAGGAAAGGAGAGAAACCCTTCAAAGCTGTAAAAGACAAATTACAAGGAATATTCGAAGAAATATTTCTAATGTCCCCTAATGGGCCTACACTATAAAAAGTATCGTACAATCTCTTGTTTACCGTAAGGTCGTCTCCCACAAAACATCGAGTCAAGGAAACCCTGTCATTCGTCGTACTCGTCGTTGGTCGTGATTAGTCAAATTTGGACCCATACACTTAGTCCCTGCACTTGTCGGGGTCGCAACTAGGTGCGTCCTCGATGAGCGTACATCATGCGTTCCTATGGAGAAATTTGACACTTCGAGGCGTTAAGAAATGGACAACTGGGGACTATTAGCATGCTTATCAAGACACCAGGTAATACATTTTTTTTGAGAAATGATGTCATCTTCACGTACGTCATCATTACAAATATTTTCGAGGCAGGAGTTGATGGCTTGATGCTTCGATTCCAGTGCTACTCTGTGACCCTCGGCTTCGATTCTGGTGCCACCCAACCCTATAAATAGGTGGAGGGTTTGTATTTTTGAAAGTTCTTGGCCATTTCACTCTTGATAACCTCCCCTTATTCCTCCAAGCTTGCCATGATACACTTCTGCTTCTTTTTCTCATGTTCTTCATCCGCAACTTCTTCTTCTTCCTTCTTCTTTTTTGCATTGATACCTCTTTGAAAAAAATCAATCCAAGGCCACATCGTTCTCATGAAGGGGTTCCTGAGGCCACCCCATTGTCCACGGCGCCCCCTTCTGGCGGTGAAGATACAGTGGTAGAAGAGGGTGACAGTCTCCCCACGGTAGAGGAGTTATTACCGAGACACCACATGCCTCGAAGTGACTTTCTTAAACATCCCCCTCCCACTCCTGCCCCCGTAATTTATAAGATGGAGCAGGCTCACCTTGACGCTCTTCGTATGAAATATATCATTCCCGCTTACGTTGACATAATTCCGATGGGAGGAGATTTTGTAGATGTCCACAGGCCTGGGTACTGCACTTTCTACGAGTACCCTTTCATGATTGGCTACACTTTTTCTCTATTCCCCTTAGAGGAAGAGTTCTGTAGGTTCTACCTGTGAGCACGTGATTTTTGCCACACACTAATTACTCCCAAAAAACTCAAAATAAAATAATTTTTCCTTTGTGTGTAATTTTGTGAATTTTCATGATATTTTCTGTTATTGTTTGCATTTATGTGCAAGTTTATTTGTTAAATTAATAAAAAATACAAAAGTATGTTGCAATTACATTTAGGATTTAATTAGATATTTTAGAATTAATTAATAACTACGTGTTTTATAAAAATAGAAAAATCACAAAAAATAATGTTTTTTTGTATTTTTAGTAATTAATGTCGAATTTTGTGTTTTCTTTTAATTTGGGGTTTAGTTATTTTGTGATAATTATTACTTAGAGTTAATTAGTATTTTTAGGATAATTTGGTCAAGGTTAAATTTAGGTTTGTATTTTTATTTTAATTAGGAAGAAAATAGAAAAAAAAAGAATTAAATGGAAAAGGAAATTTGGGCCAAAAGCCCCAGCCCAAACCAAAAATTAGTCAAAACCCGTCCAAATTGAGGCCCAAACCCGTTCCCCACCCAGTATATCTCTCCACACCTACCAAACGACGTCGTTAGGGTTCAATTGACCAAGGCTGTTGGATCAATTCGATCAAACGATCGAAATACCACCTCGTCACCCATGTTTCTATCCGACCCGCATCCCCTGAACCGGTCCAGCACCCCACTAAACAAAACGACCAGGTTTCGTCTTAATCGATTAATCTGAGCCGCTGGATTCCGATTATCCAATGGCCCAAATTAATTCGTGAGTTTAATATACTCAATACCCTTACCGCCCAACCCAAGACAAACCCCTACCTCCTCGTCTTTCTTTAGAGACCAAATCCAGCACCACTACGAACCACCGCTGACCGCCCGCCGAAAATTGCCCACAGCGACGGTCAGACACCAATCACCACCAAAATTACACCCCAAACTCCCCTCAACCTCCTCTTTCCAAATATCCAAATCACTCATTTCGAATCATAGCCAAACCCGTCGAATATCAATTTGAAACCATAAACCCTAGCACCGCCAAAATATTCTCCGCTGGCGGCGCTGCCTCACACCGGTCCCAAAACAACACCCCATTATCACCAAGACCCCCTATTCCCTAATTCACAATTAGTTACCCTCGAATCCCTCTAAAACCCGTCGAATATTGAATCAAAGATGAGACCTAAAAGGTCAAAACTCTAAAAAATGACGGATTGGGTAACGATTAAGACTGAAATGCATTTTGGTCAAGTGTTCCCATCTAAGAACACATGATTAAGACCCTTTTCAGTCAAAATCAAGAGGTTGAAGAAGACCTAAGACTGGGCCAGTCGTTTAGGTATTTTCAATTCCTTTTCCTTTCTTTCATTTTTTCTGTTTCTTTTGTTTCATTTGAATTCTAGTGTTCATCTGATACCCCTTTATGTTTCATTTTCTTATAAACTTGTTCTATGATTTTTGTTAGTCCACTTACTTAGTTTCGTTTAAATTAGGTCATTAAATAATCTAATTAATTCCATGCTTGTTTGTTGTTATTAATCAGTCGTGTAGTAGTTTTTCTTAATTAGTCGTATTTTGAATCCATTTAAAGTAGTCGACTTTGTCTTCTGCCTTCCATATGATCGCAGAAATTTGTTTTGGATCATAGTTTGGGCCTCAAGGGTTCAAGAACCCAAAGGTCATAAAACCCCCTAATACAGCAGCCCAAAAACTTTGGGTCAATTTTACCTATAGTACAATGTAATAAGGTAGGGGTTAATAAGGGTAGTGCTTATTTAATTGCATATAGGGGTGCTAACAAATAGAATGGGGCACTACTGGATTTGGATAAACAACACTAGTTAGTGGAAAATTTAAAATGGAAAAGGGAATTTGTAATGGGTTTTGCACTAATTGGACACACTTTAAAAGGATAAAGGTTAAGATTGGAGGGGATATAGACTGATAATCAAATAACACAGGAAAGATTCTGAAAATTCTGAAAAATATTGAATAGATAGGCAGAACAGGTAGTCTAAAAGCCTGAAAAAAGGAGGAACACCTTGAAATATTTGGAAACACTGAAAAAGATAGACATTGAGATTGGTATACATAGTCTGAAAAATTGAGAGTGGAGATATTCTGAGACAACTGTAAAAAAAAATATAGAGATTGAAACACAGTTTTGACAGATTCTGATATACAGATAAGATACACATGAGAGATAGTGAAGGGAGCCTAGGAAAAATACATAGGTAAGGAGATTGAGAGTTGAAGTATGAGAGAGATACAATTGAACAATCTAAATTACATACAGTTGAATAACAAAATTCTACTGTTTCATTGAATTCCATTTGGGTCTTTTGGTTTATGATTCCATTTAAAGTCTGAAACACAGTAGTTCTTCATGGTGAAAAGGAAAAATGATTGAATACTAGTTTTAATTTCTGAGTCCAAGTCTGCTGGGCCTGTTTCAAGTGGAAATTTCTCTTTGGTTGCTGCATACCAATTTTGTGGTTGGAAGCAGGGGTTCACTGATTCTGCTGATTGTTTGTTGTTGTTGTTGTTGCTAATCCATGACCTTATTTTCCTTTGTTCATTTCATATCCAGGTACATGCTCCTAGAAACTCATGTAATTTGAGGTTCAAATCTGGAAGTAAAATAGAGATGGGATCCTGAAGCATGGCATTAGTTCTCTTTCCATTTAGTTTAGTTTTTTTTATTTCCTCTTCTCTGTTTTCCTAAATGTCATTGATGTTCTTCCTAGATATATACAAACTTACGTGAACTAGTTTATTTCCAATCCCTTGCAATTGATCTTTGGCATATATGTCTTGAGGCTGGTTCATAGTACTGTGGAATTAAGGACTCTCAATTAGTAAATAGGTTTGCTGATAAAATGGTAAATGCAAATCTCATGTTAAGCAGCCACGAATCCAACACATCGTTTGGACTTTGTTGAAATTGGTTGATGTCTTTAATGTTGATTTATATTCAAGTAGGCTGTAAAATGACAAGTAATCTATTTAAGGCTTGAGTCCTAAAGTTTGTATTCCTAGTTAGTTTTGAGATTTGGAAATTGAACTGTGGTTTATAGCTAATTGCCAAATTTGAATTTTGCTAATGGTTGCAATCTGCTAAGCTTTCAGTTGTTAAAATGCTATGTGACTGCCCTTTGATATGTATAATAAAGCCATGAGATTGCTCGTATGGGTGCTTGAATTTTGTTTAAAGGGGAATAATTGTTCCAGATTATTCTAGTAATAGAAACAGGTGTCAGTTTATTTGGCTACTGATTGTAGGCATGCTTGGCTTAGATTAAGTTGTTTCAATTCATAATATCCAGTTAATAGATTAAAATTCAGAAATAAAAGGTTAATTTTATCTTATGTTTCATGTAGTGTCCTGAATCATTTAAAACTACTCCATTATGCACAAAGGGCGAGTCTGATTTTGGGCCTAGCAATGGCCCAATTAATGAGATCGTGGCTGCAATTAATTCAAATAATTTTGATTGATGGTCTATTAGTTTTAAATTGATCCAGAATTTTAATCTTAAAAGTGTTAATAATTTTATCCTCTAATAAATTGAATTCTCATTAGTTATGCTGAAGCGAGCCATATTGGGTAATATAGGTAATTTAGGATTCTCCGAAGTTTAATTAGAATCCCTTTGAAAAATTGAAATTAAGGTGTGCCTTGCAAAATAAAATTACAATTGCACTGCCCTCGCCCTAATTAATTTCACTTTATCCTTAGAATTCGAGGTGTGCCATTTAGCGAATTTTTATGGCCCTCGTAAAGTTGCTAATGCGTAGTGACTTTAGGTACTTCTTTTTAATAATATTACTTTCCTAAACTCGGGTGCACATTCATGTGACCCAAATTCAAAACTCAACGACGTTAAAATATGTCAAAAGGCACGGGTGCATTTATGTAACGTGGCTCGAGACGTATTTTAATAACGTTGTAATTTTTCTCTAAAAAATGAATAAAAGTGGTTAAAGTAAAAATTGTACATAAGTCCAAGTGTTGTAAAAAAATCAGATAATTAAGCCGAATATAATAGTTGAGCGACCGTGCTAGAACCACGGAACTCGGGAATCCCTAACACCTTCTCCCGGGTTAACAGAATTCCTTACAAGGATATCTGTTGCGCGGATTTTTAAACAGAGTCATTCTTTTCCTCGATTCGGGGTTTAAACCGATGACATGGGACACCATAAATCTCTCAAGGGGCGACTCTGAATTCTTTAAATAAATAAATCCCGTTTCCATTATCCTTTAATTGGAAAAACTCCCTTATATCCCTTTACGGAGATGTAATGAAAAAGGAGGTGTGACAGCTCTGGCGACTCTGCTAGCGATGTAACCCAGAACCACTGGTTCAGGGTTAGAAATTTGATCTTGGAATAATTGTTATATTGGCTTTATTTATTATGTGATTTTACTTACAAGATTGGGCCTAATATGCTAAGTGTTGCTTTTATCGCTTTGATATTATCTGAAATGTAAATAAACTGCAATGAAACCCCTATTTTCTCTTTGCTGAGGAGTGCACAATGGTCGTAACTTCTCTCTGTAAGTGTCATATTCCAAATAGAATGAGGTTCAGATAAGTTGCAAAGCCGGATGATCTTTTGGTTACCGGTACGTAGCCTCTCCCCCCCCGGCTCGAGTTATCCTCTCGGGTAAGCCAGGTCTAGAACAAACAAACCCAGATTTTTAACCTAGTATAACAATACCTCATGCCGGATCCCTAGTAGGAACGTTTGTTTCATCACGTGCATTTTGACTTTGGAAACTCAACATAGGGGTTGGGTCTGTCTAGGACAGGTGCACCAAAATAAAAAAGACCGTCTTGATGCATCTTACTTGCTACTTGTGCATTTATTTTATTTGTATTTGCATGTTGACCGACTTTTTAATAAAAGGAGAGAGTTTGGAAAAGAAAATTGCAGTGTGAAGGTTAAGTGAATTAATCATTTATTTTGAAAAACCAATGACCAAATGATACTGAAACTCTGCCGAATTTTAAAAAAAAAGATATATATATAGAAGTAAAAGGTTATGTTTTAAAAAAAAAGTTGGTTTCGTTTTGGCAGAACTACGTAAGTTTGATTCTCACCGGATGTGGGATACGTAGGCAACCCACATTGTGTTCAACTATTCTGAAAAAAGGAAAAATACAAAATTAGGAGTACATAAATGTCATAGTTTTGCCATAAATAAGGTGATGCCATTCTTGCCAAAAATTGCCAAATGTCCCCAAAAGGACGCCAGAAGGCTGTTTTGCAAGAACAATCGCCTTTGGTCATTTCTCAAATTTTTTGGCCGGTTAGCAAACACAGCCTTTAAATCCTTTTTGAAGTGTTGAAAGGATGTATTGATAAGACCGGCTATTTTTATGAAATTTTTTAGAAACAGTGATGATTTGTTTTTAAAAAGAAAAAAGAAAAAAAAGAAAAAAAAAGAAAAAAAAGTATTTGTCAGTCAAGTCTGTTAATTTCTTCTAAGTCTATCAAGTGTTGTGATCAAAGCATTTGTTTTTCATGAAAATTTAAAAATCCCAAAATATTTTGCTACTTATTTTTACATTTCGCCAGAACTACGCTCGGTGTGATTCATGCGGGGTCATGATACGTAGGCAATCCCCATAAGATTCGACCACAACTAAAAGAAAAAATAAAATAAAAAAATAAATAAAAGAAAAAGGCGTGAGTGACAATAGAAGGAGAGTTCATGATTAGTAAAGGTCGGATGACACAAGCAACCGAGAAAATGGATAATAGAAATGGTTAACTGCTTAGGTGCATTGCATCTCTAATGTGCATTTGCCTATCTGTTAAAAGCCCTGAGGCTAACAGGATGCTCCCATTTTGTTCAATATCCAGATAGGTGGTTGGTTTGTGGTTCCCAAAGTAGTAACGCCTCTCCACAACCTGAAAGCCAAAAGGCAATGGCAGATAACAACAAAATTGGGTTGGTTGATATTGGTACCCAAAAGCGGTTGGTTGAACAAGACACTGATAAGGCAAGGATGTGAAGGCATCACATAATAAACATGTACCAGGCTCGGATGGTTGGGAAGGCACCACCACCGCCACCACCTAGTTTCTCGGATGATGCCCTTACCCAAACTTTGGCATCTCCCAATCACCCTAGTATCTCCATCACTCTTCCTCCAAGTTTTGGGAGGCTGAAGAACATAGAACAGTCCTTAAAGAACGTACAAGGGACGGGAGACCAAGGAATCGGTCCTACCAAGAATTGTGTACATTCTCTGACGTTCGCCTGCCCGCAAGGTTTAAAGTGCCAAAATTCAACTTGAATGATGAATGTGGAGATCTGGTAGCCCATCCGAGGGATTATTACAATGTTGTCAAGAAAGATGATTTGTTGATAGGGTATTTCAGTAAGATCTTGAGTGGGGCAGCTTTGGATTGGTATAATCGTCAATATGTCGGTAAGTGGCATACATGGGATGACATGGCTCAAGATTTTGTGTGATACTTTCAGAACAATCCAAACATTGTCCTAGACCACTCCTCCATATCTCGAACGTAAAAGAAACCTAAAGAAAGTTCTAGGAAATTTTGGGTCAGACGGAACGAACAAGTTTCTTAGGATAATCCTCTCATGAAAAAAAAAGATATTGTTGAGCCCCGCCGACGACAAGGTCTAGTGGCTCTCACTCTCCATATCGACCCCGTGGATATCCTTTTAATCCTCCAGACTGCTATTTCTCTCCACAAAACCACCGAAATCGCACATCACTTCCCCGATATCCTATCCACAATGCACCACCATATGCTCCACATCCCCAAGGCCCGCAATGGCCCGCACCACTTTCACAAATGTCTTACCCTCCTGGATCTGGTTTCCGGCCTAATCAAGCATTTAAGAACCAGAGGTTTGCAGAGAAAGAAAACCTTCACTCCATTAGGAAAGTCATATGCCAATATGTTCCAGAGGCTAAGGAAATTGGACATGTTGAAGCCGATTCAGATAAAAATGCCAAACCATCTTCAAAAGAAGCTTCATTTTTCTCAAAGGTGCACATATTGCTCAGATGCCCTGGGGCATGACATCGAAGAGTGTTGGCATTTGAAGGGAGCAGTCCAGATGCTTATTGATGCAGGTGACATTACTTTGCAAAATCCAAATGCAACAGATACTAGCAAAAGTCCATTGCCTATTCATAATGAGACGCATATAGAGGACATGATTTGTGTGGAAAAGGAATATAAGAAATGTTCTGAGATTCTCGGAGGGCCACCGGCCGCAAAGCTTTCAGCGCTATCAGAGGTTGATCTTAAGAATGAGCAGGCACGGGGAACCCAAAAGAAATTTGTTAAGAACAACATGGTGGAGACTTGTGAAGGTCGTAGCAATGTTGATGCAGAACTCAATGGCTAAGATGTTGTGTTTGGTAACTGGAAGGACGCTCCGTCTCTTGGCTAGCCAGGGAGGAGTTTTGGTGGCTTATTTTGTTGTCATTTATGTTGTTTGGGTTATTTCAGGGTTGTAATTCGGATATTGTCTTGTAACTCAAAACCTTCTATCCTTTTATTTTGCTTGGTTTGTTCAGTTGTAGTACTTCGTTTAGTGTTGTCTATGTTTATTCCGGGGTTGTAACCCCAGTTTAGTTTGCTTGTCTTGTTGTTCGAACCGTTTCACCGTCTAATGCAATTTCCTATTTTTTGTTATTGCTAGTCATTTTCTTTTTTTTAGTTCTCTCCTTTTTATAGTTATTTTCATGATGGTTCTAGTGACATGACATGCACGCATAATTCTAGGCCTAATCTTAAAGACTAGTTCAATCATGAAGCAATCGGGAAGATGATAGGGGCACTTGAGGAAAATAAGAGCACTTTGAGATCACTCGAGCCCGAATTATATGAAACTGGGGTAGATAATTTGGAAAGTTAATAGGATGACAAGAATTCATTAAAGGAGAGTGCCTCCCAGATAATTTGAAGCGAGCAATGTTGAGTGCACCTTAAGTGACAAGATAAAGCCAAGGCAGTTTACTCTGAACTGATGGAGGGTGTCAATTGTGAAGAAGAAATTACCCAATGAGAGTTTTTTACTTGACAAGACACTAAGAAAAATGGAAAGCATATCAGTGATATCAATGTCGGAGTTGTAAAAGAAACGCTGTGCGTGCTCTTCTTTTCTCATTTCAAGTTGCATGTGTTGTACTTGACATTTTCAGGGATTGAGAGGACCTCTTTCAACTACCCAAACACTTATACCATTTGATACCCTTTCGAGACTGTACTAATTTCTTTGACCTCTCCTCATTTGGATTCAAGATAGAGTCAAAAAAAAAACATGTCCCCATAGGTTTGTTTTAGAAAGTTCATTCCATATAAAAATTCAAAAATAGGAAAAAGAGAAAAGAAAAATAGGATAAAGCAAAAGGAAAAAATAGTAACAAGAAAGTATCTTTGTGAACTATGTTTGACCTGATTCCTTTAAAGGATACGTAGGCAGCCTTACGGCCCGGTCATAGTAAAATAAAAATCAAAAGATCCCCAACTAAGAAACTGGGGCAGAAGTTGTAATTATGGAAGAAAGTTTGATTCCAAAAGTTGTAATTCTAACACATCAAAGTTGTTTTGAGCCTTTTTGATACCATTTTCTTCCCAACCATACCCAAGAACCCACATTCATGTCCCGAGAAAGACCTCCCGATCAGTCTTCAAGAAATGCCAAGTTTGATCAAGGCAAGGACAATACTCCGACTTAAGCAAGGAAAATGAAAATGAGAGAGTCTTATTAGTGAAAACCCGCAAGGGCACTATAATTAAGGCGATGGAAGCTGAGAAAAATCCAAAAATAAGAGAGTGTTACTGGTGAAAACCTTAATAGGCACCATAAGGCAACAAGAAATTGAGAAAGGGACAAATAAGATAAGGTCGATGGAAAAGATCCGTCAAGGCACCAAGATGAATGAAAATGATGATTCGGCAAAAAGGTAGGGTTGTGGAAACCTTGAAGTACAAAGCAAGACGATTGGAAAATTGATTGGTTTAATAGACTGGGTTGATCAATCCGAAATACCCAACATTATCATTGGGATCGGTTATCCCATTCAGATAAGTCCTTTTCTCTTCTTAAACAGTCTTCCAAAGGAAGATTTCCTTCTTTATTTTTATCTTTTGAAGTCATCGCATTTCATTTCTTTTGGTTAAGTTTTTTTTTCCAATAATAGTTGTTTTTAAGAAGGATTTTTAGAGTTTACTACCAGTTGTCAAAATGGTGCAAAGAGAAGCATGGATAATTGGACGTAAGATGCGTCATTGAAAGACCAAATGGTGCAATGATTAATATTCCGTGAAAAGTATGGGATCAGATAAGAAGTCTAAAAAGGGGAAAGCAACAGTTGGAGAGTTTCAGATAAGAAGGCTAGAGTGGAAAACAACAGACGAGAATTTTGTGGATAAGAAGTAGTTAGAAGGTCAGAAATTCTCAAGCAAGTTCAAGGCGGTCGGACAAAACAGAGTATGGAAAGGAGAAATGGAAAAACCATCCCTAGCAAGAGTATCACAACCACTCATCATATTTTAAACTGACGAGATTGTTCTTTGATTGGAAACAGGGGAAGGAAATGTCATTTGTTTCAGAGAAACTCTCCGTAGGGAAAGAGCAAGCACCAAAACATGTTTGGCCGTAAATTCTCAAGACCCCCTAGAATATAGGGCTTAGTTAAATTTCAAAACAATCATGAATAACATAAAAAAATGTAAGTTGGCTTCAAAGTTTGCATGTTTAAGATATGATTCACTTAGGTGTTTTCAGGAACATCTTGGATAATGGGATATAGCTTTCAAATTCTTAGAGATATTTGTAACCTGATTCAATTAACACTCATGGATGTGCCCATCTATCAAACTGGGACAGAAAATTTTCTTTCGTTTTGTTTATTTTGTTAAAGTCAGGCATCCACCTGGAGAACAAGGAAGAATAGTTGAAGTTATGGAAGTCAGGCATCCACCTGGAGAACAAGGAAGAATAGTTGAGGTTTTGGAAGTCAGGCGTCCACCTGGAGAACAAGGAAAAATAGTTGAAGTATCAGAAGTCAGGCATCCACCCGGAGAACGAGGAAAAGTAGTTGAATTTTCAGCAATCAGGAGCCCACTTGGAGAACAAGGGAGTACAATTCAAGTTTCAGTTTTCAAGTTTTATTGATATTTGGTAATATGATATGCGCCTAGCTACCAAATTGGGGCAGAAATATTTTCTTTGTTTTTGTCTATTTTGAAGTAAGGAGCCCGCCTGGAGAGCAGGGAATACAGTTGAAGATTCAGTAATTAGAAGCCCACCTGGAGAACAAGGGAGTACGATGCAAGTTTCAGTTTTCATGTTTTATTTATATTTGGTAATATGATATGCGCCTAGCTACCAAACTGGGCAGAAAAATTTTCTTTGTTTTTGTCTGTTTTCAAGTCAAGAGCCCGTCTGGAAAGCAAGAAATACATTCATTCAAGTCAAGAAGTCAGGAGCCCGCCTGTAGAGCAAGGGAATACATTCAAGCCAAGAAGTCTAGAGCCCGCCTGGAGAGAAAGGGAATACAATTCAAGTCAAGAAGTCAGGAGCCCGCCTGGAGAGAAAGGAAATACAATTCAAGTCAAGAAGTTAGGAGCCCGCCTGGAGAGCAAGGGAATACAATTCAAGTTAAGAAGTTAGGAGCACGTAAGAAGTCAGGAGCCCACCTGGAGATTAAGGGAATACATTCCAGTCAAGAAGTCAGTAGCCCACCTAGAGAGCAAGGGAATATATTCAAGTCAAGAAGTCAGGAGCCCACCTGGAGAGCAAGGGAATACATTCAAGTCAAGAAGTCAGGAGCCCACCTGGAGATCAAGGGAATACAATTCAAGTCAAGAAGTTAGGAGCCCACCTAGAGAACAAAGTAAATCAAGCGTCGGTAATCAGGAGCCCGTATGGAGAACAAATCAAATCAAGCGTCGGTAATCAGGAAACCGCTTGGAAAACAAAGGAAGACAACAATGGTCAAAGGAAGACAGTTCAAATTTCGAGTGGAAATCGATTCGAGTTTCATAGGAAGGGAAGAAGCAGTTCAAGTTCCGCAATGAGGCATCCACCTGAGGAAAAAGGAAGATTACAATTCAAGTCAGCAACAAAGGAACTTCGGAGGAAATAAAAGTCAACAAGGCAACAACAGTTGCAAGATAAAGTTTGAAAATAAATCTTTGTAAAGCATATATTATAGATTAGTGTAGCTTCTTAATTTTTGTTATAGTGTAATAAGGAGGTCAGTAAGCAGTAGCAGCAACAACAACAACAATGAGATCACAGCTTCATGGTAGTCCCAGCTACCAAAACTTTCCGAACTACATTGACCTAATTACTTTTTTAGCCAAGGATATGTAGGAAACCTTTGAAGCAAAGGTTAGGTCAAATATTTCAAAAATCCTTCACACAGAGTACTCAAATGGGCGAAAATCGCTTGTATCCGCTCACTTTGTCTTTGGACGAAAACTCTTCGTGTTTACGGGCAAAGAGGGGCAGCTGTGAGCACGTGATTTTTGCCTCACACGAATTACTCCCAAAGAACTCAAAATAAAATAATTTTTTCTTTGTGTGCAATTTTGTAAATTTTCATGATATTTTCTGTTATTGTTTGCATTTGTGTGCATGTTTATTTGTTAAATTAATAAAAAATACAAAAATATGTTGCAATTATATTTAGGATTTAAATATACATTTTCAAATTAATTAATAACTAAGAGTTTTATAAAAATGGATAAATCACAAAAAATAATGTATTTTTGCATTTTAGTAATTAATGTCCAATTTTGGGTTTTCTTTTAATTTAGGGGTTTAGTTATTTTGTGATAATTACTTCTTAGAGTTAATTAATATTTTTAGGATAATTTGGTCAAGGTTAAATTTAGGTTTGTATTTTTATTTTAATTAGGAAGAAAATAGAAAAGAAAAAAGAATTAAATAGAAAAGGAAATTTGGGCCACAAGCCCTAGCCCAAACCAAAAATCAATCAAAACCCGACCAAATTGAGGCCCAAACCTGTTCTCCACCCAGTCCATCTCCACACCCACCAAACAACGTTGTTTGGGTTTGATTGACCCAAGTCGTTGGATCAATTTGATCAAACGATCGAAATCCCACCCCGTTACCCATTTATCTACCCGACCTGCATCCCCTGAACCGGTCCTGCACCCCACTAAACCAAATGACCCCGTTTCGTCTTAATGAATTAATCTGAGCCATTGGATTTCCATTATCCTACGACCCAAATTAATTCGTGAGTTTAATATACTCAAAACCCTTACCCCCCACCCAAGCCAAACCCCTACCTCCTCATCTCTCTTCAGAGACCAAATCCAGCACCACCACGAACCACAGCTGACCGCCCGTCGGAAATTGCCCACAGCGGCGGTCAACCACCAATCACCACAAAAATTACACCCCGAACTCTGCTCAACCTCCTCTTCCCAAATATCCAAACCACTCCCTTCGAATCACACCCAAACCTATCAAATATAAATTTGAAACCATAAACCCTAACGCCGCCAAAAGATTGTCCGGTGGCGGCGCTGCCTCAGACCGGTCCCAAAATAACACCCCATGATCACCAAGACCCGCTATTCCCTAATTCACAATTAGTTACCCTCCAATCCCTCTGAAACCCGTCGAATATTGAATCAAAGATAAGACTTAAAAGGTCAAAACTATAAAAAATGACAGATTGGGTAACGATTAAGACTGAAATGCATCTTGGTCAAGTGTTCCCATCTGAGAACACATGATTAAGTCCCTTTTCAGTCAAAATCGAGAGGTTGAAGAAGAACTACAACACTGGTCTAGTCGTTTAGGTATTTTCAATTCCCTTTCCTTTCTTTCATTTTTTTATTTCTTTTGTTTCATTTAAATTCTAGAATTCATCTCCTACCCCTTTCTGTTTCATTTTCTTACAAATTTGTTCTCTAATTTTTGTTAGTCCTCTAACTTAGTTTCGTATAAATTAGGTCATTTAATAATCTAATTAATTCCATGCTTGTTTGTTGTTATTAATCAGTCGTGTAGTAGTTTTTCTTAATCAGTCGTATTTTGAATCCATTTAAAGTAGTCGACTTTGTCTTCTGCCTTCCTTATGGTCATAGAAATTGGTTTTGGATCATAGTTTGGGACTCATGAGTTGAAGAACCCAAAGGTCATAAAACCCACTAATACAGCAGCCTAAAGACTTTGGGTCAATTTGACCCATAGTACAATGTAATAAGGTAGGGGTTGATAAGGGTAGTGCTTATTTAATTGAATATAGGGGTTGCTAACAAAGATAATGGGGCACTACTGTATTTGGATAAACAACACTAGTTAGTGAAAAATTAAAAATAGAAAAGGGGATTTGTAATGGATTTTGCACTAATTGGATACATTTTAAAAGGATAGAGGTTAAGATTGGAGGGGATATAGACTGATAATCAAAAAACATAGGAAAGATTCTGAAAATTCGGAAAAAAATTGAATAGATAGAGAGAACTGATAGTTTGAGAGCCTGAAAAAAGGAGGAACACCTTGAAATATTCGGAAACACTGAAAAAAGATAGACATTGAGATTGGTATACACAGTCTGAAAAATTGAGAGTGGAGATATTCTGAGACAACTGAAAAAAAAACATAGAGATTGAAACACAGTTTTGAGAGATTCTGATATACATATAAGATACAAGGGAGAGATAGTGAAGGGAGCCTAAGAAAAAAACATAGGGAAGGAGATTGAGAGTTGAAGTATGAGAAAGATACAATTGAACAATCTAATTTACATACATTAGAATAACAAAATTCTACTGTTTCATTGAATTCCATTTGGGTCTTTTGGTTTCTGATTCCATTTAGAGTCTGAAACACAGTAGTTCTTCATGGTGAAAAGGAAAAATGATTGAATACTGGTTTTAATTTTTGAGTCCAAATCTGATGGGCCTGTTTCAAGTGAAAATTTCCTTTTGGTTGCTGCATACCAATTTTGGGGTTGGAAGCAAGGGTTCCCTGATTCTGCTGATTGTTTGTTGTTGTTTTTGTTGCTGATCCCTGACATCATTTTTCTTTGTTCATTTCATATCCAGGTACATGCTCCTAGAAACTCATATAATTTGAGGTTCAAATTTGGAAGTAAAATAGAGATGGGATCCTGAAGCATGGCATTAGTTCTCTTTCCATTTAGTTTGGTTTTTTTTCCTCTTCTCTGTTTTCCTAAATATCATTGCTGTTCGGCCTAAAGGTATACAAACTTTCATGAACTGGTTTATTTCCAATCCTTGCAATTAATTTTTGGCATGTATGTCTTGAGGCTGGTTCTTAGTACTGTAGAATTAATGACTCTAAATTAGTAAATAGGTTTTGTGATAAAGTGGTAAATGCAAATCTCATGTTAAGAAGCCACGAATCCGACACATCATTTGGTCTTTGTTGAAATTAGTTGATTTATTTAATGTTGATTTTATGTTCAAGTAGGTTGTAAAATGACAAGTAATCTATTTAAAGCTTGAGTCCTAAAGTTTGTATTCCTAGTTAGTTTTGAGATTTGGTAATTGAAGCTGGGGTTTATAGCTAATTGCCAAATTTTGATTTTGCTAATGTTTGTAATATGCTAAACTTTCAGTTGTTAAAACGCTATGTGATTGCCTTTTGATATGTGTAATGAAGCCATGAGATTGCTCGTATGGGTGCTGGAATTGTGTTTAAATGGCAAGAATTGTTCCAGATTATTCTAGTAATAGAAGCAGATGCCAGTTTATTGGGCTACTGATTGTAGGCCTGCTTGGCTTAGATTAAGTTGTTTCAATTCATAATATCCAGTTAATAGGTTAAAATTCAGAAACAAAACAATCCATTATACACGAAGGGCGAGTTTGGTTTTGGTCCTAGCAATGGCCCAGTTAATGAGACCGTGGCTGCTATTACATCAAATCATTTTGATTGATTGTCTATTAGTTTTAAATTGATCCAGAATTTTAATCTTAAAAATATTGATAATTCTATCCTCTAATTAATCGAATTCTCATTAGTTATGCTGAAGTGAGCCATATTGGGTAATATAGGTAGTTTAGGATTCTCCTAAGTTTAATTCGAATTCCTTTGAAAAATTGAAATTAAGGTGCGCCTTGCCAAATAAAATGACAATTGCTCTGCCCTCGCCCTAATTAATTTCGCTTTATCCTTAGAATTCGAGGTGTGCCATTAGGGAATTTTCATGGCCCTCAAAAAGTTGCTAACGTGTAGTGACTTTAGGCTCGTCTTTTTAATAATATTACTTTCCTAAACTCGGGTGCCCATTTATATGACCCAAATCCAAATCTCAACGATGTTAAAATATGTAAGGAGCCACGGGTGCATTTATGTAACGTGGTTCGAGACGTGTTTTAATAACATTGTAATTTTTCTCTAAAAAATAAATAAAAGCGGTTAAAGTAAAATTGTACATAAGTCCAAAGTGTTTTAAAAAAATTAGATAATTAAGCCGAATATAATATTCGAGTGACCGTGCTAGAACTACGGAACTCGGAAATGCCTAACACCTTCTTCCGGGTTAATAGAATTCCTTACAAGGATATCTGTTGGGCGGATTTTTAAACAGAATCATTCTTTTCCTCGATTCGGGGTTTAAAATGGTTACTTGGGACACCATAAATCTCCCAAGTGGTGACTCTAAATTCTTTAAATAAATAAATCCCGTTTCGATTGTCCTTTAATTGGAAAACTCCCTTATATCCCTTTACGGGGGTGTAGTGAAAAAGGAGGTGTGACACTACCAAGTTTTCCCGGCACAACTTTTGCCGTATACTCTTAAGGTGCTTCTATAGTTGACTAAGTATGCAGAGTTGGTGGAATGTAATTTTTTTATCCACCATCTTTTGCACCTGTTCTCACCTAGCTTCCACAGAGGTACCATGGTGCATTTGGGGCACCGTAGCACGAAATGGTTGTGTGACGACCCGGCTCGTCCTCACGTGAGTTACCGCCCCATTTTCCACTTATTGTGTTGCTTAATGTTTCAATATAAGTATTAGAGTCGATCGGGTGTATTTGAATTGGTTTTGGTTGAAAATAAGGCGTATAGCCTCTTAGAAGGAAGCTTGTTTTGGAAAAGTCAACCAGAAGTTGACTAGTGAGTTAAAGGGCTCGGAAGTGATTTCCGGTGGTTCGGTTAGCTTCGGGGGATGATTTGTGACTTAGGAGTGCGGTCGGAATTGAATTTGGAGGTCCGGTGTAGAATTAGGCTTGAATTGGCGAAGTTGGAGTTTTGGCGAATTCCGGTTGATAGGT